>QNGE01001165.1:0-26086 GCA_008508345.1 Paragonimus westermani
ACAGCGCGTACAGTATTATTGCGTCGTAGGGATCGTTACAGCGCAATCGTATTAGCTCGGCCGTTCCGCGATATAACAATGTCTCGCTATCGAATGCACAGTAACAGTCCCGCTCCAACATATGAGCAGTCTCCCAGAACGCACTCTGAGATCTCGTCTACCGCAAAGATAAGAAAACGGAAGTTGGACAGCCCTGTTGCATCTCACTTGGAATGCTGAAAGTCGGTGATGCGCCATCATAACCCCGAATCCGACCCGATGTCTGACGGTTAACTGTTTTCAAGATATCGATATACTTCTCTTCGTTGATAAACAGTCCGAGAGTGCAGCCAGGTCAACTGAACAAAAGCCTCTCTTACGTCTGAAAAGACAATACGGCTGACCGGGTTCCAAACCTCTGGTAGAATGTGAAGATGGGATGCGGTCACGGCCCGGTTGAAACTCAGCTTGATTCAAGTGGATACGTTGTTCGCGCCTTGGTCTCCATGAAGTACGATGTCTGCAAGCAGCTTCGACGCAATAGTGACCGCGGGAATCCCTCGGCGGTTGGCACACAAGGCGCATAAGCTAATTTTGAAAATGGAGATGATGTCGACCAAACACCAGTCGTTCGGCAGGAACTCACTAGTACAGTTTCCGTAGCAGTACCGTCAGCTTTTTGACTAAGGCTGAACTCTATCCACAGAAACAGCAGCAAGGCGATCGTTTAGGCTGGGTGTCCTATAGCGTTTCAGGAACTTGATCGAAAGTCCGACTCCGGCTTCCGATGGCAGAGAAACACCAACAGACCAACGAGCACAGAGAGAGACCGAAGGTTCAGTTAACCGTATGGGCAGCCAGATGGAATTCTGTTGGAAACTCTCAACCCAGATCCTAAGAGACGTTGGAGATTGGAGACAGGCTCATCGCTGGATTTCCAAATTACCCCGCTCGCAACCGACTTCCTGTTACCTGCCATCCGAATGAGGTGAAGAAACTTCCGAGAGATTCTGGTAGCAGCGGCTCGTTCCATTTCGATAGCACGTTGTGTTCACTAGGTCTCATGATCCTCTCGTAGTTGCTTCTGCAGTGCCAAGCGAGTAACGCCGCAAACTGAATTATACTAACTGCTCGATAGAATATTGAGGCGAGCGTCAAAAGGTTCCAGTGATCGCATAGACACCTAGCGGTTGGCGGCTAAACGAACAGTGGTATCAATTGAGATAGTGCCACGCCTATACATTACATGCTGTGTGTGTGCCCAGTGCGTACCAGTATCATCTGCGGAGTGGGGTCATGGACTAGAAAAAAGCGCGTTCTTGTGCTCCGGCTAGGTGAGGTAGTGTCAAACTGTGTGTGGCGACGAAATAGCCTCCCATCAAAGGGCGAAGCGAACCTGGTACATGATCAAAATCCACACAGGTTAACTCATAGTCTTGGCAAACGACAGCTGACGAATACGTGGCTAAACCGCATCCACAAGTGAATTAGCGATGATGGTCAGCAGGTGCCCACTGATGTCAGAAAAGCTGAAACTTAGTACTTGAGAGCCACGCTCGTCAGCAATTAACCTGTCTACTTGAGCGTCTAAGTCTTTGGCCAGTACTACGACGTCCGTGCGATGCACAGTGTGAGCAAAGTTAGTGGGCCTGTGATAAAGTCATCTGACTCCATCTGGACTACAGTCTGTGGAAGCATATTGTGATGGGCGCCTCCTAACACTCTAATCGTAACTCTGAGTCTGAAAATACCAACAGCTGTTGAAGGCTGTCCATTCAAGCAGCGCCTTCTCTCCACATGTGCCTGGAGCAATTTCGACACCAGCTCGGCCAGTGGCTTGAGTTGCAGGTTCTCCAGACCATAACACATTGCACGCGCATGGTGGAGAGACCGATAGAGATGGAATTTGTACCACTGCGCTAAAATCCTGAAGCCATGTTTTCGTGAGACAGCAGATATCGATAGCAAGTGACTTTAAAATGCGCGCAAAAGCTGTCCGTTAACCTACCTGCGTAAGTGTTCCAACATTGGTGTACGGTGGGGAAGTAAGGGTTTGTTTTGATCAGACCAAGGCACCACTTTAGTGGTTGGCATACTATCACTCTGGCTACGATTTATTTCGCCAGCGGCAAATGGGACAAACCCCCAGTGCGTGTACCAAAACGAGAATGAAGGTGATGCGAGATTAAGGCTGACCGCAGACACCTCACCCGACAAACTGAGACAGGAGCACGTGACAAAATCCATAATTAATGTAGGTTCAGATGATCTTAATTGTGGGGGCAGTGCATTCCCCGGCTGTCCTGGCTAAGGAAGAGGTTGAGTTGAGCCGAGTTTTTCATTCAAAAGAAACCTAACCCACGAAGCAGCGGAGTGAGAAACAGAGTTTGCAGTGCACTAGTGGTCGGTGACTAGTAGAAATTACGCTCGCACACCTTTCCGATGGAGTTCATCCATTCAAGGTATCTAACAAACCTTGCAAGAGATTAAGGCCCCAGCAGCGCAGCAGCTCATCAGGAAAGGCGGATCTGGTGTAACAGACCTGCTGGTCCATCGACCTCAAGACCGTCAGGGCTGCTGCGGTGCCTGCTTCCTGTTAGCGGGAATTGGTGGTCAGACTGACTGAAATGCCTTTCGAATGGAGTCCGGCCACCCAAAGCATCGGTTATGTCTTTCGTATCCGTCGAAGCCGGTGATCACCAACATGATGCGTACTCATTCCGCGGGAAATGTTCAGTAATGACGGAGATCGAAGATTCCGTCACGCCATATGGCCAGTACGCTAGAAGAACGTCAAGCCGTCTGTGTGCTCAGATGCTCTCGTTGAAGGTGACTGAAAATCTTTCGTGGCGGGGTAATATGCGTCATATTGTAGTACTGTCAAAGAGCTTATGTGGCAATTCATAGGAGACCCGGCTGCCAACCGTGAATACGCCGCGTTTTGGTTGCGCCACCGCTGATCGTCTGCGACTTCTTATTCCTAGAGAGAACCCCGCTTATTCCGCACTTATCCCCTACATAGAAGGTCGTTCCGTAATCTGCAACCTAAGGACACACTTGGTAACGGTTAGCTGGTTTAGACGGATATCACGATAGGAAAGTTGAATAACTAGACTTCAAATCGCGTACAAAAGCCAGAGCTAATCTGTATTCTTCCATTTGAGCTTCAATGGCATGATAATTACCTAGAGGGAGCGTAACATAATAACGTAGCACCATGCACCAACCTCTAAAAAAAATAGGCTAGCAATGTGCCCTGTACAATCTAAGGGTTAAATGAAAAGCCAATCGCTATGCAGATAGATAGTCGACATGAAGGGTTCGTTAGTAATATACTTTAATTTCTAACATGAAGAATACGTATACTTCGCTTCACACCGTTTCGGTCGTGCCCAGTAGAGCTGATACATCGGAAGTGTTCGCCACTTTAATAAATTCTGTGGCAGAAGTGAACACTGTAAGTTGTCCGGTGGGCTATATTCAAATGACAGTGGTCAGAACAAACTTAGGTCGAGTTCAAAAGCCAATACCCAAAAGCCGATGGAGCATACACTGAATAGCGTTATCATTTATGTAAACTCCAAGCATCTGCTCACCCAGGAGAAAATCTCGTCCTTCAGGGCATTCATTGAATTCACGTCGATCTACGTCAGACGAGAGGACGGCCAACGTTCTGACAGACTCTTGCATCACAAGAGAACACTGAGCCAAGCACCGTAACCACTCTTGTCTCACTATCTCAGTCGGAGACTGGTGTGACTAAAAAGTGAAAAGAAACGGATCAATCAATGAAAAAGAGGAAGGCTGGTTTCGAATTTAGTGCACAGGAATTGTGAACAAACAATAAAAGTCATCGGCTGTAGTTACCATCGAAGCGATACGTCTTGCAAGTTGCAAACAGACTATGATGCTGACAGCTGGTCCACTGCATGACGGATTTTTTTCATAAATAACGGAAAAGAATAATGGAATCGAAAAAGCAAATGCCAAAAGTAAAGTACAACAGTCGTACTCTATCTTGCACGAAAAAGCTAATACCAGCCGACGTTAAAACCAGCCCAGGAAGAGTAATCATTTTACGGACCGCCATCGATTTAAGTAGTTAGACACAAAGCTTAAGCTATACTTACCGAAACTTATAAACACGTACATGATCCCGATGGAAATACATGCAATGATGACTGAAAGGGACGTGGATGTGAAGTTGTATAAAGACGACGGATGTCACAATGGATAACTGGTGCAAAATGAATCAATGAGTAACGTTGTGGACCAGCGGAACGTTCAAATTTAAGGGACAAACAACCGCCATATCGCATATATCATTTTGCGCGTTTCGAAGATTGCAGCCGGGGAGTTGCAGCAGGTAATCTTTAAAAGATACACCTCCGCAATAAGTTGGTTTGACAAAAACTGTAAGACACACAACTTATGGGGAAATATGTAAAGATGCTTGTGGTCATGGCTGTTGCAGACCAAAATGCGTTCGATCGCTACAACAGAGTGAGAGATGCGGATACAACGTTCCGGCCAACTGTTACTTGCTGTCACTTTACGGATAAAGGTCAGGTTCAGACACTGAGTGCAATGAAGCTCGGCTCAGGATGATGCATTAAATTGAAGATATTCGATGTACATTTAGCCAGTTGAGCATCCAAGTAAGAAAACAAGGAGAGAATAGTCCAGGATTTCTGTGGGCAGAAAACAATGATGAAAGAGACGCCCGAAATTTTGGCAAAGTAAGGTGTATTTTTATCAGCCAGCACGGCAATACCATAAAGCATACAAATCTAACCAGCTTGTCCCAATAAACCAATAAGAGGAAAAAAAAGTGACTTTTCTTCCTTTTCATTATAGTCATGAACTACAATTTGAATTGTGCGTCCGACGTAACGTTTCTCTCCGGCGGGAAGCTGACCATAACGGTGTGCAGTGATGACACTGTACTGCTTCACCATTCTGACGGAAGCATGTACAACATGCTGAGCGAGGTGAACAAACGGGCTGGAATAGGTGGAATTCGCTACGTATTTGAAAAGTGCACGGCACCGTTTCAAGAGTGACCTGTTCCTATTGACACTGTGTATACTGTAGACAGTCTGCATCAGACTGTAAACCGCGTCACATGTTTGAGTGGCATCGTCTTATCAACTTGTAGAAATGGTAGTGAGGTGTCGCCGAGAACAGTAAAGGCATATTTTCTTTGTCAACCAGTCATCTTTAGTGCTACAAAACATCTCTTAATCGTTGTAAGGAAGGGCTTGAATCGCCAATGAACGACCCGTTTTGCTCTATGGTTCGAAAACGTGATTAGAACGAAACGAAGATTAGAAAGGACTTGCCGTATTTGATCAACGTTTTCTCAGTTAACTGGCTCATTTCAAATAACACGGTAAGGAAAGCAGTCGTCCAGTAGAGCGATGAGTAGGTCAAATAAGTGAACTGTATAGTTTGTGATAGCTGAGTCACGTACTCTGTACACCAGCTGACCGTTTATTACACCCTGCGGCAGTTACTGAGATCCCTAACAGTCTGGGTAAACTTACGGGCTTTTCCCGCAACGACATGACAAGGTACCATTAAGACTATGAGTGATCTGTTAAGTGAAGTCAGTGGGTGTCGTCAGCTCGGTTGGAAATTTGTGATTGCTCAGATCGTTGACTAAAAACGATAGCCAACATGAAAGCCTGTTGCAGCCAACGTGTGCTCGTTTAGTTCTTTCATTTAGTCCTATTTTCTTCTGTTATTTTTCTCTCACACACTTAATAGCATTACTTCTAAGATACTCTACATTACTGTTGCAGTGAGTGACGGCTCGAACCACAGCACAGTTTGGTCAGCCTCAAGGTCTGAATGAATGAACTGAGTAAATTTGATGCTCGCTGAATTTAAATCAATAGGCAAACATTTATTTCGTAAAACTGGTTCACTGAGAAAATTCATGAAGCTGCACACGGCTAGTGGGTCTGTCAAAATTATTCCCCAAAAAAATGCCCGGGACTATTGGAAAAAACGGAGGAACAATGCATCACTTACATCACATATCATTCGGGTTGAGAGTGCAGTCTGAAATTTGACTTTTCCTAAATTAGAAGTTCACAGTTTACTAAAAGAGGGAGAAAGATCTTTGCTTGCGTGTACCCCTTTCTGCATCTGTCGAAGAAAAATTACGCTGGACAGGTTAAAAATGTGAAGAAAAAGTGAGTGGGAGAGAATTTTTTACGAAATTCAACGACATTGAGGTGTAATCATATTAGCAACAAACACCGGAATATACTGAAACAGCATTCCACCATATATGCACACTCAGTGGCCTGAGAGTAGGCCAAGAGGGTGGTTTCGAGACTCATAGTGTAGGCTTCCTCGCATGTATGTGGCAGTCGAGTGGGATCTTAAAACGTTCAAACGATTCGGCCGCAACCGCAGAGTTTGACAATGTTCCAATATGAGTGTATCTCAACTATGGTAACACACACCATAACAAAATTTCCGCGAATGACCTCTTAGGCGTTCCATCCTTGTTTAGTGAGAGAAGACCCGCCAGTAGATCACCTGGGGTGTGGAGTATTTCGTGGATGAGAATTAGATCTCTTTTTTGGCGTCTGTAACTCATTGCGAATAGATCTGCTTACGCCATTATCTCTAGGTAGGGAGTGTGCCTAGATTTCAAAACTTCTTCAACGGCCCGTTTCCGAAAACATTCATTGAAGTCGACAGGTTTGTATTCTCGGTTCCAGGTACGAGAGGATTATGGGGAGCGAACATTGTGAGAAAGATTTCAGGAATTAGCCTACAAACTCTCTGCTGCCTAAAAATGGAGTGAAAAAACTTCCGATATGGCTCTATCGGACTAGCTCTATTCTGGTAGACCAAACGTGAGCATCGAAGCATAATAATTAAGAAATACACGATTCAACTATTCTGCAATCAACTGCAGAACATTTCCTTGCTAATTGTGAAGTGCCTGACTGAACCCACATAGGCACATGCTGAATACAAATGCATATATCACAAATAACTTTACCAAGGTCTACTTATGCAAAGAAAAAAAGAACATAGACAGCACCTCCAAATCAGCTGACAAATTGTAATTAGGTGGTGGTGGAATGTAGTCAAAGCCTTTCTCTGTCGGATTGGTCGAAACTCTCGGAAATGTGGAGTTGGCCTTCGCTACCAGGGTTTGCTGAGCACAGGCAACTGTGGAATTATCAATAACAGTTTGAAAGTCGCCAAAATCATCATCCAAAAGGTTCGGGGGGATTTCGGTGGATTTGCTGACTTGTGAACTGGAAGATCAAAGAAGGGTGAATGAGACAAAATGAAAGTGACAAAATGTAATGTATGTTAGGGGAGAAGAGAATTGAGCGGCTTTGACGATGAACGTAGAACAAGCTACATTTTCCACAAAGTCGTTTACTGCTATGTGATGCACAAGAGCGCAAATGGAATGTGGTAATGGGAAAGTAACCACGTACCCAGAACAGTGAGAGACAGAATGGGACGGAAGATGAAAGAGTAAACTAAACATCTCAAACCGTGTACTTTTTTGGGGGGCCCTTAGCTCACTAGTGTAAGACAAGTTAAGCAAATGAGAAATTGGCAGATGGAGATGAAAACGATCACCGATAAGTTAGAAAATACGGATTGCGCTAATACTCCGGAGTGGAGCCCTCGTGACACACTCAGTGGAGACGGTGCGTAATTGGACTTAACGCGTGAATACTGCCGTTTTCCGGCCAGCCACCTGTGAAGTAGAGGAAACCGATGAAGTGAGAGAATGAAGATCTTCAAGAAGCCATATCACTGATGCTGCCTCACCTTTGCGTAATCGTCAGAGGTTTTGTAATGACCATACTACACACACACCATTACCCTCGTTGTTCAGACACAAAGTCTGAATGGTTTCGTGGATAAGATTCTTCTTTCCCCATTCTCTTTTCTTACAACTACAGATTTAATCAGTGTGTTTAACATAAACACTTTGCTACATGATAGCACAGCAGCAAAAACATCAGTGTCGATCACTGAGGCGATGTTGGCGATGGTGATAACAAAACATACGTGTTTCTGAATAAAGTATGTACATAATGCCCGCATAGTGTGCGTTTAATCAAATCCACAGAGTGATTAACATCCAATCGGTAATAATTCGCAATGTTAGCCCGTTCAACACCCGGCGCTAAAGAATGGAATTAAGCAGTCTTTATGAATTCATGCTTGGTGTGATAGGTAATTCAAATGAAGGACTATCAAGTAATACAATGATCTGTCGGTTGAGATGCTTATAACATAGACGTCAATCTACGTTCAGATAGCTTACAGAGTACGTCAAGCTGTATTTACTGAAAAGCATAATCGAAAAGATACAGTCCACCTATCACGAGATTACACTCCAGAAGTATGACATAATCAGTATGATCTACAAAGTAGACTGATATCAAGATAACGACCATATGGAAATAAATTGAACACTAATTATACTCTGTCGATATTTGTTGCCATGTTTGACAGAGTTATGAGTGGGCTAGACAATATAGGTCTAAATTCCGGTACAACGCCAAGGCACTGTCCGGACAAATGGAGAATGCGTGGAGGGTGTACTTAAAACAAAAAGTGAACTTACGTGCATTCTAGTTTCGAAACCACTTCTGTAAGACCAACAAACATCGATAACCGATGGCACGCAACGAGTCAAATGACACAAACAAATGGCTATACATTTGCACGCGCAACAGAAATCAGAACAGAAGTTGGTGTGAAGTTTCGTGGGGAGTACTCTCCAGCCAGTAGTTTCATGGATTTGCTGTGACTGCGACCATCGGATAGAGGCAGGTAGAACCGGCAGACTCGAGACGATCGCCCTCGTACTCAAACTCAGGTGCAGCAAATCAACTCTACAAACACCGACGAAGTGATGAGGACGGTCGACAAATGACCCATTAACCGTTATGGTGGCCGACATAAAACATTAAATCACTACCGCTCCGAGTCCATGAGACCGCACAGCCAGTGGACAGGCTGGTGGGCTGAGGGGTCGATTGTGACCATCTGAACCAATGGGATGTTACCACAGTCTACAATCAGAGGAGTAAAGCGATCGTCACTAAAAGTGATAATCCCGGTGCCCTTAAAACTAAAACAGCCAAGCAATGAATCACGTTACAAAAACTACAAGGGCTTCTTAAAAAATCGCAAAGACTGATCTAACCTCCTCAACAGTACTGAGAAGAGGCGCATGATAGCTTGAAAGGCCATCAAGTGAGCTTTCAGTCGTACTCCAGACTAAGGCAAACTTTCGAAAGCCTGGAAAACATACACTGTATCCGTTAACTTAAGGGGGATCGGACAATCCTACCAACTAAACGCCAAGTGTTTTGTTACTCGCTGTCTCAGTCTTGTAAACCATATTAGACGGCCGAATGCTGGCTCACACTGCACGGCGCTGCCTGATAAGCAACACAGCAGGATTTCTCACGGCTAACCGCCTTCCTTGAAGCCACAGAGCAATGGACTAACGCAGCTGATGGACGTAAGCCAGTGGGTGTTACGTTTCTGGAATTCTCCAAGGCCTTCGCGGAAGGTCAATTAGCACCATCCGCCAGCGAGGTCTACGAATAAGCGGTTTACAAGACCTCCCTCAGACTTTTCGCTATGTCTAGGTCATGAGGAAAGCAAGCATGACGATTAAGATGTTAACCCGGTTATTTGGAGCTTTTGTATCAGAGAGCTTACTCTTGATGCTAATTTAACTGGTACGTCCACACTCGAAGTGAAGTATCCCAGTATGCCAACCGACTAGGAGAAACATATCAGCTTTACTTAACGGAAAATTCAGGAACTCCATATATTGTGACCACGTCGTTGGTTGGTCACTCAGTGATTGCAATCAACTGTCGGTGGTACACCATCACTAATTTCAGTGCGAGAGAGCAATTACTTGTTGAAATGCGCTTGTTTTATATCCAAGCTATACTTCTTTCGTATATTCAAATCTCACTTCGTTGTGATTCCTTCATTTACTTAGTGTCCCCCCACAACAATCTAACACAAATTCAGGTGTACACAAGCATTGTAAGCCTTGATTAGCCTGTAAAATTCGAAATCTTCCAATGAAAAGAGCACAGGAATTACCAACGATAAGTCTACATGATTCATTTGCAATTTCAACATGTTAACCATTTTCAGCTGCAATGACGCGATTGCTGCCTTCCATGGGTCACTGTAAAGTGTGATAATTCAACGACTACTCTGTTGACAGTTTAATCAATAGTCAAGTCTTACGAGTTCCAGGATATTCGTACCACCAACATGCTCATTTATGTGGATGAACCAATCGTTGACAGGTCAGATGAGGGTTTTTCTTATCGGCATAATAAGACCGTCTTATTGAACAACTGCCGGAAGGTTCCAGGAAAACCAGGAGAGAATACCGTGACACTATCGATAGTGCACAAAATCCCGAATTACATCATCAATATCGTGAAATGAAAGCGAAAAAAAGGAGAATAAAATCCCAATACGTCAGCTTTTTATTCATTTGCAACAAAGGCTCCCAAACCATGTAAGTCTATCGGTTCCTCACTCAGCATGCACTACACGAACACTACACTCAGAACGGCAACGTAAAAGTGGTTAACGGGAACTCGCGAAAGGCCAGGAACATGCCTAAAGGTCAATGTGATGGTTTGGCTAGATGCAGTTGCAGTGGCTTATCACTATCATGCCGGAAATTACTTGAAGTAAATCCTAGGTCCCCATAATTATCATCTGATGTACCCGCCGCCATTCTGAGTTTCCACAACAGCTCACTGACGCCACTGCTCACTTCGAGAATCACCGAGTTGGAGCATCCGCCTGTGTCCAAACACAAAAAACAGCGTAAAGCACTTGAACCATAATGTGTTTTGTTGACGTGCGGTATGTTAGACAGCAAACAGGGAGCCAAAACCACGAAAACAGCAGTCGGCATAGCCTGAGCCTGGGTTCAGATCTGTACCAAGATGTGATTGGTGATTGGAGCTGTGTGTCATTGGTTGCATGCAAATGGGATCAATATTTCGACATAAAACACTAATGTGCGAGAAAAAACTACTTACGTGAGTTTAGTCGGTGTATTAAGGGATAAAGACGCGGAATTCTGATCGACAGTGCTTGGTTTGAAGTCCGAAAACCCCAGATCCTAGGATGTAAAAGTTTCGTGTACAAATATATGGAATATTGCAGATACAATTAAGGAAATAAGACGATGGAGAGAAACAATTGAGATACCTAATCTAATGCATCCAATCACATTTCTAAAACCTCGAACACACATTCATTGAAGCTGACCAGATGACGTTGCGTTTTGAGCCACCGTTCATCACAAAAGGAGAGACAGTCAAGACGAAAACGTTCATTAAAAAAACGGAGACGAAAATGGATACGCTAAGACTAAATGGGAGTGCTGTGCAGGCACATCATTGACTGAGATACGCTGCCACGTCGGAGAGCACTGCCAATCAGCAACTCAAGCGTTCACGGAATTCCCAACCCAGCAAGCGAAACACATCAACTATACTCAATGGAACATTCAGGGAACTCATATTTTGTGACCACGTCGGTGATTGATCATTCAATGATTTTGCGCAACTGTCCGTGGTGTCACTGGATAAACTCTGATGAGGTGAATGCCCAGTCGGCATAAGACGCATGGGAACAGCGATTGCAGACTGTCGTTGGATTGCCTAACCAAAAAGCTGATTAATGTGATACTCAATGGAACAATCCGGTCGGGTGCTCTTCGGCTACATAACCCCGGGTCCGGACGTTTCAGATACCTGGAATCCCATCCCAAAAGTGCAACAATGGGAGAGACAACATTACGTCAGCGGTTCATACCAATGTTTGACTACCACACAACCATAAAAACAGGCGCCAATTGAAGGGTAAAAGAAGAATGAGACTTGTTTCCCGTGTCTCCATATCTAAGCACAAACAGAACCAAACATACCATCACCAAATAACTTGCAACCAAACAACCGACCAGCAAACGAGAAAATGGAAATTACTACAGTTCCCACTGGACTCTCATAAGCACCGATAATCTACAATCAAATGGGCTTTTTGTTGGATAACACCAACATGTCCCACTGGGTTCTAAACAGTGAAGAAAATGTAACCAACGGCAAGAACAGAATGTAAAAACCACACACAAAAATGAACAATAATCTTGTTTGCCAACTTACCGACTGACATTCATCGTAAAGGAGATAACTGTTCATTCCGATTCTTCAGCCTTCCTCCAATTGGTGGAAGGAGCCTAATTGTTTGGTGGCTTGTGCGACCGATTGTCACTTAAATATGAGATCATTTACGCTGGATAAAAATAACTATGAACTGTTCGTGCTTAGCTTGTCCAAACAGAACGTAATTTGTAGAAAGCTCGTATGCCAATAATTAACTATAGATGTATATGACTAATGAAGAACATACCGCGTTTTTAAATGACGTGAAATCCGCCCACTCCTCGTCAGAGGATACACCAAAAGAGACCGCACAATCCGGAGTTCGCTCGCCCAAACAGGAAGGGTGATTTGATAATTGGGTCAAGATGGACTGATTCTGAGGATGAGACAGCCGTACGGTTGGATGTGCTGTAGGTTGGCACGATGTGACTGGAATAAGGTGGCCATTGGCTGCCGGAATAGGCATAGTGACTCGTGGAATAGGAGGGACTTGAAACGCATAGAGCCGTTGCACGGTGAGTTGTGGTATAACAACCTCCTCTGGCTTGTGACAATCAAGTTCCTCACGTTGCGCCAGACCGATTAGAGCCAGAGCAAGAACTAGTTCCGATGGAGTTAGCCAACCGGCGTACGAGCGATTGACCATAGTCCATATGTGTTGCAAAGTGCGAAGACCCAGGCCCGAGGATAGAAAAACTTGTTGGATTAAACTGTTGTCAAGGCCGTAGCTGATAGACGATATCAGGCAGTGAAAAGAGAAACCACAACGAAACATCAATATAACTGCATACTTGAGACCAGAAATAAACTAGAAACTGAGATTTCGAGAATAGGAGGAAATAACTCAGGTCAGTCATCAAGTTCCTAGCAAGATGTCAGTTCATCACAAAGGCACACCTGTACCCGACTCTCAAAAATAAATGTTTCGTTTGTTTGGCTCCCAATGATAGCTAAATGAGGTGCCAAACCGAACCCCAGTGGCACCACTAACTCAGGAATGTAAAGGTGAAAGTATTGTTAAAAACAATAGTAACCAGAAGAAGATGAGGAACCTTGTTCGACGAACTCTCAACATTTGTGACTGAGCCGTGCCTAACACGAGAAGCCCAGAAGAACCGCGCTAATAATTCTGAATAACAAAACAGTGGTGGACTACAGCAAACGCACAATTTCCATTTGAAGGAATACGCCCAGGCAGGCAGTCAGAACTACCACTGGAAATCCTCACATCCTACCTACACGAATACTGGACTCTCGAGCATTTAGTCACCTCTCAAAATCCGCGGGAAAAAGTACATCAGCAGATCCCAGCTCTAGCAATCATGCATGGACTCACGTACCTATGCTAGGACAAAACGAAATCGATAAGGAACTGGGCGACAGTATAATCTAAGTTCGAGTTTTGATTTGGCAACACTGGATACCGTCGAGTTTTATGGCCGGAATCGAAAACAGTATAAAAAATTAAGATAAAACAAAACAAAAAATAGAGCCAAGAGGAAAACTATGAAAACGCTTGTGAAGATAGATGGTGATTCCGTTTGTTCTTTCTTCCGCTACTCAGCTGTCCAATGCACGGAAGAAATAGGGAGCAAAAGAAAACAGTAAGAAGTGAACAATGTACACGAATTATTCTCACGTCGCCAGTTAGTAAGTAATCAAAGCATCAATCGCGAGGAGGGCTACCTTCGATTTGACAAATGGAATGGATTAACATTAACCGGAGAGAAAAAATAAATAAGCCAAACCTGGTGTGGACACTCTGAAGACGTAGAAAATCAGCCACGAATTGTCACCACAAAAACACTGTTGAACGAGATTTCGCGTCATTTCGCATGGTGCATATAGCTACCGATGAATCTAGTCTCTTGAAGCTAGACTAAGAAGCCGACAGCGCCTGCTGAACTAGGCGTTGATGTCAAATCATTCATTTCTCGAGACGATGTTACACGCTGAACAATTAGACGTTGTCAGCCTAATTGATATGCCGTGAGAAGCACGTGACGTGATAAGCCAGAAGACGATATCCATCAAAACTTGTCTGATAAAGATGTCCGTGTACTAATACTGAAACGGCTATTAACGAGGTCTTCACAAAATACCGTCCAGGATGACGGTATGTGTCGCAATCCATTAAACACGGTTCGCGATCAACTGAACCGTCGACTTGAACACCCAACGTGTTTTCACTCCATATGTAGACAGAGAGAAGCAACTGGTAGAGCGGTTTAGAACTGAAAGCCAATGTCAACGACGACAAGCGATAAACGTCATTTAGGTGGGAACATCAAGCCTTCAGATAGAGGAAGCATCCCAATGTGCCAAACCGAATAAGAAAGCACTTAACGTCTAAACGCTTATCAGCTCAGCATAATATCAACTAACTCATGAGAACTCAATTTCACGAGAAGCCGGTTTGGTTACTTTCAGCAGGCGTTTTCAGCTACTCAATTTAAACATGCGCGTGCACATATATACGTGCACATGTCTAGGAACATCATCCAAGTGCATGGGCCAGGGTTCGCAGCTGTACAATAAAACCTCTATTACAGTGACGTTACAAACTCAGTCTTCCATAGAAAAACTGAGCTCATACTGATCATACAGATGGCGTAAGTTGGCCAACACCATCCGAGTCTTAGCCATAGTCTTTTTTATCTCATCGGATGATGCGTCAGTAATAACGCAACGGATCATCTAGGGTGATGGCAAGCGTACAGTCTTATCAGCCTTGCAGCAGCACTCTGAATTTAGAAAGTGTAAACGCCACACCAAACTGACGGGCTGAAACCTCCAGTTTGTCTAAGATGTTTTGGACTCCTCATGGACCTTCACAGACCAGAGCAATGACGCCTATGCATTCTGTCTCGGAGTCAAACGTCTGAAACTAGTTCTACAAAATCGCATTAGCAATTCATCACGGCAAAGTAGAGGATCTCGTCTACCAGAAATTTGAATAGAAAAGAGGAGGCTGGACAACCTTGCCGCATTCCATTTGAGATGCTGAAAGTCGACGATAAGCTGCCAGAAGCCAGAAGCCTACCCGTGGTATGGTAGAAAATCGCTTTCAGAATATCTGACACACCTCTCTTTGACACTGTCCCACAGTGCAGCTCTACCAAGTGAATTAAAGGCCCCCTGTCTTCTAAACCACAGGAAGTGTTTAAGTATCTGGCGGAGTGTGAAGACGTAACTAATGTAGTCATGGCCAGGGTGAAACCCGGTTTGCTTCTTGCAGACATGTTGTTCCTGTGTTAAATTTAGTCTACAAAGTATGATGGCTATGAACAACCCCGATTCAATATGAATCAGACCAATACCTCGATGAGTTGCACACGAATTGTGTGAGACCTCCTCTGATAATGGGGACCATGTTAGTAAAATATTAGTCATCCGGAACAACCTCGTTGATCGAGAGTTACCGGAGCAGCGCCGTTATCCATAAAATTTGGGTCGAGTCAGTAAAAAAACGTAACATAACGTACAACCGCGCTATCCTTGAAAACCTACTGACACTCTGTTCCCATGAGAGCCTTTCTTTCATCGCCCATAGTGAGACTGGCTTAAATACATAAAGTCATGAACCTGAGTAAGTGATAGTGTGGATCGAGTGGTGGTTCATCGTACCAATGATGAAGGATAGTGTACATTCAAAAAATTCGTCAAAGGAAAAAGGAAATAGAAATGCGATGGGAAAAAAATCAGTGACAGCCATTTGCACACAATTTGGCCCAAGAATAGCAGTTTGTAAAGTTCTGTTGCCAAATGTGGTCTTCATACACCACACCCCTAGCTACACTCGTGGCTCTTCTCAAACACAACAGGATCGGAAGAGGATACACTAATCGAATGTGAGAATCGAATGATCTCTATTAATGAGTCATCAAAAATGGTCAAACACTAAGCCCGCCAAAGTAAACCGCATTCTTGATAAAACGTTTATAAATCGTGAGACCTGACGAATTCAACGTGGTGTGACGTGAATGTAAACACTAACACTAGCAACATAGAATTTGCTGGCGTGTTTGGCCGTCACCACAGGCTGGAAGAACGTGGTATAGATCGAATAACTTACGAGGTGGTCGTTGCCACGATAATACGATGAAAGATGGGTGGTAGCAGGTGGAATTGATCAAACCACTTTGGTGTAGATTGGACATGTGAGAAAGAAGAGGACACATCTGAAGAGGTCAAATTGTTAGCAAACTGTTCAGATGACCACGCTGGACGGAGAGTCTGTGACAAAAGAAATTGGAAAAAAGGAGAGGACGTCGTTAAAATAATAAATACACAGTGATCAGCTAGGGCGATTTAGTAGCAGAATAATGTTTGATTATTTTGTTTCCGAAACGGATGCAACTGACAGAAGAAAAACAGGCAGTTTTATAAGGATTTTCACATCCAAAAGTGGCCGAACCTTTAACACAGAACATGAGCATGACATTGAAGGAAAACACTACTACATTAGCAAAAGCTCGAGCACAAAGTCCCACGAAAACAAACTGCTTTGGTAGCCGGGTTGTACGTGGATGGGGAAGATCGTCATCGGGAATGGTGGAGGTTAGTACAGTGGATGAATTTAAGCTGAAACTGGACTGTGGTTGACAATCAGCATTCCACGTCATTGTACAAGATAACTGAAGTCCAAAGCAGTCACATCTAGATGTAGCGCGATCTCTCACGTTTTTTACGAATGTTATTAGTGAAATTTTGTGTTATTGGTATTCGTGACGGAAAATAAGTCGCTACTCCTTCTAGCAGCAGAAATGTTTTCTTTCCTTTCTTCTCAAACTGTGAAGGCACGCAAAAATAGAACGAGGTGCGTGTGAGGACGCCTATTAAACCTATCGGCCGGAAGTGAACTTAGATTAACCGAGCTGGTGAAAAAAGAAAATGAATCCCGCAAAATCGTCTTTCACAGTCACATCGCAAGACCAATGCAACCTCGGTATAACTATGAGTGGCATCCAGTTCATGTACAACTGGGACAGTTAGCTCAATGTTAACAACGTGTGCGTTCAATGCTGCAGAAGTACAACTTCCATGTGGCAGACATTCTTGTAAAGAAGTTCGTAGATAAAGAGAATAGTAATATCAAGAAACAGTGAAGACACGACTTGCAGTCGGATATTCCATAAAATAGCTTACAACCTCGATGACAGTGCTAAGGTGTGGCAAGCAGCTAGAAATGAGTTTCAGCGTTGTCAACAGAAGCATGTGGGACTTCGAACAACTTGTTTTCCAAATGACCGTGAATGCAATAAAATCATAACCGACCAACATCTTTCGGAACCTGAATCATTTCTTTGGAGTGGCGATCAAGATTATGGTAACCGTCACGTGACATTCAGTCGGCCAATCGCTTTCTGTTTATCAGTTAAGATGCAGCAGGTCGCATACCCCAGTAAACACACTCTGCAACACAGAAGTCTTCACTTCCTCAAGGCATTCGCCATAAGTACAGCTGAATCTTTCAGACCGAAATCCCATTAACCAGAAAATGTCGCGGAGTAACCTTTTTTAAAGGGTAGAGTAACTAGTAAACACAACTAACGAGACACTTGTAGAGTAAGTGGTTTTACAAGGCTTGAATCTACGAGGAAACTACGAATGTGACCATTGAGCCAAACAAACAATGATGTTTTCAAGTTGACCATCACTCACATCTGATCGCAGCCTTCGCATTCAGATAGAATTTCCAGCCAGCCTCTTTCAAAAAGAAGCACTAGACTCGAGTTTCGCTCTCATTAGAGCTCGTCAGTAGTGCATATCCTTGCCACGGCCGGGATTTGAACTCCGACCATTCCAACCATGAGGCNGTGATGGTCAACTTGAAAACAAACCAAATCCCCAACTACTCATCAGTAAACACTGATGTTACTGAAGATAACAGCGATAAGACGCTAGCAAACGGAATAAATGGAATACGACTGCAAGGTGAAAACCTTGAAATAGCTCGTCGATATGACTGACAAAAGGCCATATGAGGTGAGATGTAAGAAGCTGATTGACATGTTTCCTAAATGTGCGATAAAATTCCATTAGCACAGTATGGCTTTAACATGCTGGAACAGATAAGGTTATAGTGGACGCGTTCTTGATCAGAACAAGCAGAGAGAAACGAAACGAGTTAACAAAATGAAGACTGTTTTCTTACGTCGTTGTTAGAATTTGCCGAGCAGCCGTCAGCAAAAACTCGGAGGGCAAACTGATTTGAGGGATGAGCCAAATCCTCTCTCCGAGATGTTGCTAATTTAATAACGCAGTCTGGTACATCCTCCACCTTTCTAAATGCTGACCGGGTAGAGTTAGCCATCAAGCTTAGAAATACTTGTGCTTCTCATTTTATGGTAATTTTGGTTGATCTTTGGTAAAGCTGAAAAAAGAGGAGTAGGGCATCCGCTAAAAGGTGACAAACAACCTCATAGAGGCCAAAAAACACACATACACTGCTTAACAAAAAAAATAGGTGGGAAAACAAGCAACACAGAACGAGCGTGGAACTGTGGTGAACAGTATGGATCGTTTACGTCGCACCGAACGGACAGGAAACGCTCACGGCTTACATTCATAACTTACCGACTTTCGCTTACGTGAACACTTCGCGGCACGATAAATAACAGAACTGACACCGTATCTTAAAGCAAGAGGAACTCAAGATATCCTGTGACTGCCTCTCACCAACACATATTCGCCCTATCAAAAAGGAGACTCGAGACATGTGACACCCACAGTCGAATCTGTATTGTTTCTATCGCGTCCAGGTTGCTCACTGGTCTAACAATGTGTCGATTGATCAAAGTCAGGGAAGGTCAAATTCGTACAGCAAGCAGAAATTCGACCCGGTCGCAGATGAACTGATCAGTTTATATCGCGAAGGAGCTTACAGCATCGACATTCCTATAGGTCACCGATAGTCATGGCATATCTAGAACTGAAGGTTGCCTATAGATTCGGGTTACTCAGAATGCTCCCTGGAGCTGTCCGTTTCGCAAAGGTGTTCCCCAGAATCACAAATGCCTATGGAGATGGCTGCAGCTCACGTTGCATACAGTTTGGAAGTGTACGAACGGCTGACTGAATAGTTCATCACTAAAAGTGGTATTTAACAGCAATGTCCGATCACTTTATTATTGTCCCATTCTGTCATGGGTAACATCACAAAGGCTGTTTGAGGATACACATAATCATGATGTGAAACTTCATCCCAACCTCAAGCCGACCGACACGGAGTATTCAGTCAAGGTTACTTTGCCTAGACCCCCTGCCCAAAGCATGCAGACCGTCATGAGTAAGAAATGTGCTTCATACCTTCCAAATGTAAAATATTGTTCGGGGACTGAGGTGTTTCCACACCCACTTTAGTTACTGCAAGCAATCCACCTGAAACTATGGACAGTTTCACAACGTCGGATAGTACCGTATTGACAGCTTGTGACATTGCTGATGTGAAATTACCGACAACAGCATAAGGTACGTGTTCACGCTCATAACACGTAGAGCGGTAAAGATGTCCGAACACGTATGTCCAAGATATTCAGACGCGCGAGCAACTGATGGAAAAATTAAACCGTACATCTTGTGATGGCTAAGACGGATGTTCCGTATGTCACCTGAGCGTTTGCCCCATGACGTATTATTCAAAAACACCGTTGAAAGCTAGGTAAAAACAACAAGGGATAAGACAACAACATGGTTACAAAGTATGGAATCCCTGAATGTTCGGGTGAAAAAAATTAAACGATATCATGAGCTATACACTCCCAATCAGGTCGAACAACTGCCTATTCCGGCACTTAGTTACCTTTGAGCTTCACGAGGCATCGCGTTATGCGATCCGCGAGTATCATGGGTTAGATTCTGATGCCTATTCAGGAGGAGATAATGGCTTCCGACAAGCATCGCCCACGAGACATCCCATCGGCTCCCGATATGGAACGAAGGAGTGTGGTCGATTCGGGCAACAAAACACCGATATAGTTGAAAACTGTTGGGGAAAAAAGTCGCCGATATGGAGCTTTGTAATGTTTGAATGGTTTAAATGCCGAAACCATTTCCGCTGTCGCCAGCAGATTGTCGGAGACATCAAAGCTGAACACACTAGCCCTATCATCTAGAGAAGTACTCCAGCGTCTGGTCAAATTGCGAAGTCGCCGCCACAAGCTGTAAACCCGTAACCTGCATATGCGACGATCAGTGGAACTGCGAATCGACGAAAATTGCGGCACGGTTATTCTGAGAGAAATGTCTTCTCAATCCCATCGGCTCGTTGGGATAAGCAAGCTTCTCAGTTTTTCGACGGAATCTCCGTAGGTTTGTTTCAATTTGTGGCCACGTTTTCCCTATATCGAATCAGGAATACAACGGAATGCGTGTATTCAGGCTTTGTCGAATTAACCAAGATACACACCCGTTGGAATTCTTATTAGCGCTCGCTTGCTTCATTTCACTGCCGTGACCCGACAACCTCACTACAGGAGTTGTACGGCAGGCGTCTCCTACGGCCTCATCGTTTAATGTACAACTGACTATCTTTCGTGCGATTGCGGATTATTTCAGAATAAAGGATAGAAGAAACCATGTGAGAACGAAACATGAATTGGGCAGAAGTGATCACACCGAAAAGAAGCGCAACCTTCATCGATGGGGCGGCACCGGTGGCTGAGGAAGATATGCTCAATACGGGCGAAGGGCATAGTTGTACGAGGCGGCATACATGTGACGCACTGCCTTCGATAACCAGTCAGGTGACATGATGAGCAGCGTTTGTAAAATGCCAAAGCCAACCATCAGTATCGACGGGATGCGCATGGACACAAAACCCACCATTTAAAAGATTCATTTCAGGGTGGGGATGACATAAGTTAACTGCTGGCAACGGCAACAACAACGGCAATGTTCAAGTCATCATAACCACACAAAGCAACACGTCGGTGGTTCTCAAGAGTGCTTAGCTGCCATAAACCAACAAAAAAGCTGTGCATAGAAACCGCAAGGGAAAAAGAAGCGGAGAAGGGGCTAATTATTAAAAATAGCTAGGTTTACATTCGACTATCACATATCAAGGTGCCTACACCTCGCAAACAAACAACCCAGCTGTAAATGAAAGTAAGGCGCCATATGTTTTCACTGAACCGCCTCACTAAGTGCAATCGCTTTACAAACAACTCGACCAAACAACAATAACATTCAGGCCACTGAGCCTGATTCGCTGCTATCTCACTCAGTCTTTATCCACCGACTCTGCGAGTCGCGAGATCCCCAGCCTAGGAGGTGAACTCGACGTACAACGGTCGACCCCTTCGTAGAAGCCTTCATTCGTCTACGCCAGGTCATCACCCATCCACCGCGCACTTTGCGTCAGTCCACTGCAACGTCGGCAAAAACTGCTCGGTGTGACAGGTAACTAGCCGGCAACCTTAAGAAATGACCTAACCATCTAAGTCTGTGCAAATGTAGGGAGTGAACAAAGGAACTCGTTTGGCAATTACCACCAAATAACCGCTTCCTAACCTTTGCGTTACTTACTCGTTAGCGCCACCCAACAAGTGCGATCGAACGCTCACATCGGTGGTCAAATACCTGAAGACGAGTCACATCTACTCCGACCGACCAAGTATCGCAGTAGTGAAGCAATATAACTCTCACTATTGCGTTATATACGCGATCCGTAAGCTCCCCAGAGATGCCTCTCGGTCGCCGGCGATAACCCAGATTAGCTAATACTGTCCTAGCCTCAAAGATACGAGCTTCTGTTTCATTCCCTACACTTCCGCCACCGCTGGTGCAGCTACCGAGGTACAAAAACCGGTCAACAACTTGCATGACCTCATTGTCTACCATTATATCCACGTAGCTACAGCAGTCTCGCAGAAGCACTTTGTACTTTGAAGCTGTAAAGCGCATTCCGAAATACTTAACACAGTGCGAAATAGTGTCTAGCACTATTTGTGCTGCTTGAATGTTGTCAAACAGAAACATCGTATCGTTAGCATAATCAATATCAGTCAATTTTCCACCAATTATGAGGTCCACGCCGGCCACAGACAGTCCTCCATCATTTCGCCCCATGTCTGTTCAACCCATGTACCCTCGTGCTATATGTTACAGTATCGACTTCACCAAGAGTCTAGGATATGGGTCCAGCAGTCATTAGGATCGTCGGAGTGAGAACTACTAAGACAGCTTTCTAAGTGGGTTTGATACTTATGCCCTACCGACGGTACAGTCAGTTTCTCAGCAGCCAGTCGGTGCTGTCAGTGGGGTCGTTGCCCAACAAAAGTAAGAACGAAACGACAAAGCATGGTCCGAATCCAAGTACGTGCTCCAGTAAGAACGATAGCGCTGAAAGGAGCCCAGGCAGCTAGGATTAACAGTTATGCCGTGTATTTGGGACCAGGCCTGATTTGAAGAAGTAGGGCACCAAGTATAGCAATGACGCACATGATGTCTGAAACTAATGATGGCTAAAAATACCTTATGCTAAGTGCACAGCTGTAAAAGTCGTCCGCCATTATCCAACTGATGCGATGCTATACGAAACCTGCCACCCAAACCAGACTCAGCCTCACCAAGGCGGTCGACCTGGGGATTCATACCTCCGGCAAAAACAACTATATCAGACCCGTGCGTCGACCGAAGGAGAGCGGCCAGATCCGAGTGAAAGGCGATCTTGACTCCGATGTCACTGCAGTCAGTTAGAGCGTACGCAGAGACGAGTAAAAATTTCTGATCAGCATTCTTGAGTGCCAGTCTTACACACAGTAAGCGAAGCGTTTAGAACGCTCATCTTCGCGGTAGAAAGTTCGCCTGATCATCCTAAGACTGGCAAATCCCTATTCTGCCGCCATCCCATAGTGATACGCGAAGGATAAGTTAGACGACAGCCAGATACCTAGACCATTCCTTAAATCAATTTTCCTGACAACTACTGTGCCGAACGCACTATGAACCTCGAAGACATTGCCAGAGTCCCCACCGAACGACATGTGTGTGTGCTTACTGTCATTTAGTGGGAGGCTCCAATCATCCAGACAACGCTTACATACGTCAAGACCAATCTGCAGTGCACTGGGATCAGTGGCATTCTAGATTTCCGGATCATCGGCGTATAAAAGGACGTTGCTGGAAATACTGCTCGGAAGATCGTTGATTTAGATGAGTAACAGAGGAAAGCACCGAGTGCTGGAGCGTTGATGCAGCTATGTGCAGCCCACAATCTCTATATTTCGAGCACCGTATTCCAACACGAGGCAGTGTGCTACATGGAGACCTGTGTGATTCTCAGCCGTGGACACAACTCGATCGTATAGCAGTTAATCACAGGTGGCGCCACTTTGTTAAAGACTGTCAAGCAATCGCCTGGACTCCGACCACGCCGGTGTGCGTGTCCGTTTTGCTTTATCATTTTCCAAGAGGACGTACGCTCGTAAATACAAGATGCTTAACTGGCATTCGAGCGAAGAGACGGTGAACAACGCTTACCAGGAAGCACCGGTGGGCGAGTTGCCGAATTCGAGTAAGGTGAAAGATCCTAACGAACACAGGGAACAAATCGACGCAACTATGAAAGCATGATGTGAAGATATATGCTCCCAAGGAGCTGTGCATCTGTGGCAAAAGTGAATTTTTGTCACATCGATAAACCTCATGAACAAGCGTCGCGCGATTCCACCTGGTTTTGAATAAGATGACAATTATCGAGAACTTAAACGCAAACTGACAAGAAGTTTGTGCAAAGACAGTGAGCACCACTTGGTCAGACAGTCAAAAGAAATGGAAAAAGCCCTCTTATCTGGGAACAGCAGAAGGGTTTCTTCCCTGGTCTTTGGTTGCACTGGTCGTCGAGTTGGTGTGAGACCATATGTGAAAAAGATGGTTCACTCATCACTAGTCGGTCGTGCCGACTTAACAGGTGGGTTGAAAATTTCGAAGAACAGTTCAGCCGGCCTCAGCCAGACCATGCGGACGACGGGACCTAAGTGGTTGGTTATTGAGTTCCAGACGGTCCTCCGCTAGAAGCAGAAGTGGCCCAGGAGCTTAGATTTTCTGACGTGTAACAAGGCTCTTGGACCAGACCCTCTTTCTCTTTCCGCGTTTAAAGATGCCGGTGAGAGGTTGATATCAACTGGCATACATCCTCCAGACGATCTGATAGACTGGAGGTACCTCGCGATTGGTGCTTGTCAACAGTAATTTCCTTTCTCAAAAAGGAGGTCTGAAGTCTATGTGACAACCACAGAGGCATCAGTCCAGTGTCTGTTGCGCTCAATTTACTCACAAGCCTTATATTATGATGGTTCGTTGAGCCGACAGAAAGTCAAATATACGAATAAAAGGTAGAATTCCTGTCCGGTCGAAGGTGCATCGATCACATCTTCACCTTGTGACGGATCTTGGAACATCGGCAGTTATATAGAGAGTCGACGGTCGTGGTCATTATGGACCTGAAGGCCGCCTTCGATTCACTTACTTGTAACGTTCTCTGGAATTATCCTTTTTGCAAGAGAGTACAAAGGGAATACGTGAATCTACTCCCTCTGTATGCAGAGTGCGGGTTTATGGACAACTGCCTCGGCCATTCATCACTTCTAATGGTGTTCGTCAAGGGTGCCCGATTTCCACCTTCTTGTTCAATTTCATCATGGAAGACATCCTGGAAGATGAGCTTGAGCAATCCAGTGAGCTTGGTGTTGAGCTGCTTAATGTAGCTAAGTTGACCGACCTGGAGTATGCGGATGACACTAGCTCACTTAGCCCCTTAGCCTAAGACGTGCATGGCTGTTTTGATGATGATGATGAAGACGTGCAGACCATGCCGAACGCGGTGAGTTGCAACAATGCTGTAGCCTGCACCAAACTAGATGGTTCAATTTTTGCTAACCACTCGCCCTACATTTGGTAAGGCGACCATACGTTAACTGTCTTGCGCTACACACACGTCCCTGACCTACTCACACGGTTACGGACAAAAGTTACACACTCCACAGGCCAGCGTGTGATTCGGCAGTCCCGGTCCACTCTGCACGTACATGCTCCGCTAGGCGTTTTTCACCTTCACGCACCCCACAGACAGTGACCTCTCTTCCCTCAACACTGCGAGTGCCAAGGCCACATGAACGCACACACGCGGGCATCGACTGAGCCAACTTGACGAGCGTTAACTGACAAGCGTGTGACGCTCACATGTGAAGGCGACTAAACTTTCAGACAAAACGCAACTTCTAACGCCACGTTTCGGGTGGTGAACAAGTCAGAAACGCGCGAAGCCGACGGACACCGGGTCAATGGACATCAGGACGTGAGCTATACCACAACTGTACAGCTCCACGTCGTATCCACGTGATTTTGTCCTTGTAACACTGCTGACGCATAGCGTACACCTAGATATTGTTATCCACCGTTATCAACCTGGACATTATTTTATATTGTATATAAGTCCCTTGACTTACCCATTCCCAATTATTTCCTTGTTTATGCCTGTTCGTATTATACACCTTAATACTCAGCTGTGTACCATTCTTCTGTCATAAGCAGTCAGCGTTGAGCTGAAGTTATTTATCTATAGATCACACCACCTCACCCAGGTAAGAGTGACTGGGTTCGTTTGTATAGAATGCGCTTCGCACCTTCAAAGTGCAAAATGCTGCTTCAACACTGGGATATTTCCACTTCTACTTTCTTCATTCTAAGTAGTCCGCCAAAAAGTGTGAACAGCTTCACATACTCGAACAGCACCATCTCGTCAGCTTGTCATGTTGCTGGTGAGATATAAGCGTGGATAGCAAAGGCAAGAGTTGCCTTTGCCAACACGCATGAAATGTGGAGTCAAGACGTTCGGTTGTTCTTAAAAGAAAGAGTACACCATGCCTCATCATCATCAT
>QNGE01001165.1:28800-186839 GCA_008508345.1 Paragonimus westermani
AGAGCTGGGACTTATCGGCACAGTGTTACTATGATCAATTATATCTGCTGTGGGACCTGCAGAGACGTTATCAGAATTGGGAATCGGGAGGGGCCTGAGATCTAAATTTGATGGGACAGTGGGGGAGGGGTCAACAGTAGCATGTTTTCGCCTATCCACCCCGCTGTATGCAGCAGATAGAGCGACCGGGTTAATATTGCGAGATGGCCGATGCAGTATGGAATGTTGTTGTGAGTATTCATGGTTGTGTGTGGGCTGAGATACTGCCAGGAGGCCCAGACTTAGACAGGAGAACGATTAGGGTTCTCAACCAAAGCCTTTGGCTCAAAAGCCTGTACCGCAAGGCAGCGGGTGGGTGGCGATGTACCAGAAATGGTACGTTTTTCAGAAAGAGATGCCAACCATCTTCCAACCCCCAACCTGGAGGACAAGGAGACTGCGGTTTGTCAGACCTCTACCTGTTGGCCTGCCTGGTATGAGTAACTCTGTCCAGTCTAGCCCAAAAGGTCATGGAGATGCGCAAGCCGTCACACCACGTCAAGGTCCAGTCTCACCGTGCATGCGTCCTGTTTTTCCATCTGGATCAGAAAAGTGGCCTGTTCGCAACGAAGATTTCAACAGATTTGCTGTGCGTGACCATCGCTGCCCCGCCACCCAACCCAAATCGAGTGGACTGATTTTGTGAGTAATACGACTGTTCGCAGGCGACCAATTGGTCAAGTAACCGTGTTACATAGTTTGTGATGGTTGAGTCATTTAATCCACATGCTACCTGACCGTTTACTGTGCTCGGCATTGTATATTTAGACCACCAATATTTGGGCAAAACCGCGTGGTGGTCAGGCAACAACGTGGTCACAAAATACGAAAATCCTGACTGTTCCATTGAGAAAAGTGGGTGGGTGTTGCCTGTTTGACTACGGTCATTGTGACCATTCAAATCGCTGGTTAGAAGCACTGTCCGAGATGGTAATGTTCCGCGGTCAGTGGCGTGTCTGCACTTATATGCCTTCCAGTAACTTCGCTTAGCCATTTTCAAATATTACTTTTTAACCCTTTTAATACCGTCTTCTTCTTCTGGGATATTCCACTTTGTTATTGTTGAGGGGAGCGGCAGCTTGAGCCACAGTACCTTTACTCTCCTTACTCCCTCGGTGGATTATTGCTTCAAGTTGTAGGCAGAGAAAGAGACCTCAGCACCGTTGTGGCAAGCAACCTTTCTTCTCCCAATACTGAGACAAGCCCCAAGAAAGCTAACAAGCGCAACAGCTCTTCTGGAAAATTCAAGCGATAATGTATGTTCCAATAACCTGTGAAACCGTTTTATTCGTCCTCACTTACAAAAGGACAAACTTACTTTGGTAACTGCTCAGAGGCGCGCGACGAAAGTAGTTCGTGGGTTGAGCGCAAAACCCTACCTTGGGCGACTTAACGAACTAAATCTCCTCCCTGAAGTACTGCAAGCAGTCAGGTTACTTAAAATTAGTGTTCATGATTCTGAGGACCTCAAATCATCCGTGCGGATCCCTGCTGACTTCTCCGGATACTAGATCACTCAGTACAGCAGACCTGAACTAAGACAGCTTCTTCCGGTTTGGGTGTGCAAAGTCTGGAACTCTGCCAGAACGTATCGTGGATGCCACGATCAAAATTCGTCTTAGTCGCTACTTTAACACATAGTCCGTGTCTCCAACATACTCTCCTGCGTGAAGGGGACTAGGCCGTTTCTACGATTAGAACCGTGCCTATTCTCCACAATATTTAAGACAGAAACGACTTTTATTGCCAGTAGACTGGGAAACGGAGCTGTAAGCGAAGCACGACAAAAGCAGAGCACGACCAACCAGCCAGCAAACGACCGGAAATTCTTGCTATTACCTTGGACAGTCGGACAAACGAGGGAGAGCAGACATGCAACCAAACAATAGCAATAATGCCAACCATGAAAATAAGTAGCAAACTACATGCACACAGCCACGTGTGTATGTTTGCCCGTCAAAAAGCTCACACCTAATCATGCGTATTCACCCAGCTATAGACTTACGTGCATACTAGCAATACGCATGCATTTATTTATCCTCAAATTTAGCCCTCCGAAACAATCAAGAAAAGTTGTGATGTGTAACCATCTCTCTAGTACTAAGACTCCTTACCTGGAGAAACAGAAACACCGAAAGCTGTCGCATTCTACTCCCGTCCGCCACCCACTGAACCTGCTGGTCACGTTCATGGCTGCTATGATGAGGAGGATCACCGACCCTTGAGGAAGCCTCACAGAAATCGGGGAGAGAGGAGAAAGGTCTGATCCGGTTTCAACTTTAAAAGTTTCACTATCCATAAGAGACAATCCAGCACAGAATTACCCCGTGGATATCACAGACTTCCACTTTGTTTAAGGGGGTTATGTCTTAATAGAACATGCCAAAAGCCTTGGCGAGATCAAAGAAAATGGCATCCTAAGTGAGGCCATTTCCTTTTGCCTCCGTCAGACTGTCCAGGAAGCTCAGGATATGTTGTGCGTGACCGGATACTCCAATTCAGTTCACAGGACAGATGACGGTCGGGAGCCAGAATGTCCAGATTCTTGCGACGATAAACACGAAGCCTTCAACGCTTCAACTTTAGGTTTTCTGATTTCATCGTAAGGTGTCCACCCGCAACTTCGCTACAACAGAGGAAAGGAGCATCAACTGGAGTATACGCCTAGAGAAATGTTGTTGCTACTCGTGAGAAACCGCACGCACATGGAAACGCCCCAGTTTGTGACTGTAAGTATGCACCCATACTCAACAATGTCCAATCATAATTACTATCGCATACGTCTCAGCATCCGTACCCGTCAGTGCCCCCCTGTACGTATTATCGCGTACATACACTACCACTATTATTAAAGTGTACAACCTTTGCAAGCCAGCACGTGCGTCACATGTGCATTCATAAAGGCTTGCACATATGGAGTCGCTGACCTAGTTTCATATTCTACCCGAATGCCTCGTGTCCAACGTAAATAGTTGACAACAGTGAGAAGAGTTCCTAGTATGTTCGTGTTCGATGCAAATTAACCAACACTTATTAACTTCGAAGCTGACGGCCTGGAGATCAAGCAGATGGAAATGGCCCGAGAATATCGGGGAAGGTAGATATATCCAACTACACTGAAATCAGAATATGAAAAGAAAAGAATATATAGGCACAGGTAAAAATGTGACAATGCTTGTGCTCAGCGAAAGCAACCTTCCACAGGATTGACATTATCTGCAACGCATCCTGTTTTATATGGGCACCTTTCTGTGTTTTGTTTTTTCCAATATTTTTTTATTGTAGTCTTTGGGGGTGTGACCGTATGCACGTTAGTCAGCCCATTTCGCTGCCCCTAGATATTCTGGGCTGCTGGGGTCAGGTGAGAGTGGTACCTGACTAACCTATTTCATCAGTCACGACCGCCGACCTGCATCACAAGAACAGAAGCGCAGTGATTACTTCAGAGAAAACCAGATTATCACTTTGTTATCACCACACTCTGGTCACGGGGTCACTTTTTTCTGAAAGAAGCATGCTTGGAACACCAACAGAGGTTAGCAGCATCGGATTACAGCCCTGAGCAGACACCGTATATCCGTATGGGGGATCGGTCCGTAGGCACAGTTGTAGAAAGTGAGGAGGAAGGGTGGGGGAGCACTCGCGGTGATTAACACAAGGTTTGAACAAAAGCTAAGAGCGAAGAAGAGGACGTTGGTGTTTGTGTGAACCCTGTTCGTAAGTACCTACGAACATGGTTCAATATGGAAACAGGGATTTATGGAATACGCTGCGCGAAGGCGTGCTTTCGTTGAGATAAATCTTGAAAACATGACGAATCCGTTAACTATGGCGATTAAGAGAGAAGGCGAAAGGTGTTAGAAACGAAATAAGGTGTGCAAAAAATTTTCCGTTCGACCGTCTTTTGAGTGACTTAAAGGTGTTCAGTTAAGGCTCTAAAAAGACACGCAAAAGACGGTCGTGCTACATGGGGTGTTCCCAATTCGTTCCGGATCACTTTTTGCAGCTATGTTTAGGCGAACTACCAGGTTCCACTTACTGCACTTCGATGCCACATGAATACTAGCTATCTGATTTACACAGACGCGCATACATATACGCGTGCAGACATCATATCACGGTTAGGAAGGAAGCCAAACTCGATACGCGTTGTCCACGGACGGCGCGTTTCTATGGGCGCCCCATTATCTTGTAGGGAATGCTATCAAGATTAATTGGCGCGATAATGCGGAAATTTGACGAACAGCTTTACCGCTTGACCTAGGGCAGGAAGCTATGGGCAAGAGGTTCCCGTTATCAATGTCCTTGATCCACCAGCCGTGTAATGCGCAACCGAAACCAGCGAGCGCGCACGGATTGAATTTGAGTTGTGTAACGGGGCGTGCTGCTCTGTTGTCGGTGCCGTTTTAACTGTCGTTTGTGTAAGTCGTGTGCATGGCTTACTGGGCCTTCGGCTCATGCTTGTTCGTATTGTCTCTCTTTCCAGAACTGTTGTACGAACCCCTACTTCGGAAGAGCGCTGTCCCCTGGTGCGTCCACGTTGCCCGAAGGTTGGTCCGCGAATTCACGGGCATCCAGAGTAGAGTCGGCTGGCCTGCATGTTACAGCCGTCGCGTTTCCATTGGTTGGTTTTTCAGTGATTCAGCGATTGATGCACTGGTTTTAGTGTCTACAGTTCATAGTTTTATTTTGAGATTCATTGTTGTATAATTGTCTATATATCGTAGCGTTAACTTCATCTGTACACTTGTTTAAAAGCATCACCATCATTTTTTCAATTTGATTGCCACCAAGAATAAACGGGAGTTACCGCACAATGTCTCTGTCTTCTCCATTTGCGTGGGTTTGGGGGCTGGTGAAGTTCTCGCACGACGATATTTTTTGGCTCAGTGTACCTGTTGATCTATCAACGTCAAACATTTGTCATCGCGCATCGCCTGTGGAAACATCCATCGTCCGAACTAATCTTCTGGTGCCGTTCTTCTATGAGGATGTCACCTATCCAGTTCAAATGTTTTTGACTTGACAGTGAATCATTCCATTTGTTTATACACCCCTCTTATTTTTACGCATACCTTTTGCATCCATCTGTTACCTTTACAGCTTCTCTTGGTGTAACCATATTTTAGTCATTTTTATTCATTTGATTGAATAAACCCTTACAAAATTGGTAAGCCCGGTTATTTTCTCCGAACAGTGCTTTATTGATCTTCGTGGTATTATTAACGATGCTTGACGATATTGTGGGCAATGGCACTGAAAGTGAACGATGTTTTGCTTTAGAATTGCCTGAATACTATACCCGATATCCTTGACTGTCGTTCCATCAGATTGAGATCATCTTTACCACCACCCGGTAACATCGAAGAAAATAAGACTTACGCACGTAGTACAATCACTTTCTTCTGATTTCGCAACGGAATTGGAAATCTGTTGGAATCAGTTCCATCCTATTTCCTTCATACTCCTTTAAGGGGCACGATCATGAAGGGGACTGGGAAGTTGGAGGTTAAACTGCTATACTACTTGTTCAACTCAACTGAGCTATGTAATTTGTTCCCAGCCAGCTCAACAAACACCAGTCACCTACTTTATATCAAAGATCGATCGGCCAGCTCGTGGCCCCTCGCCGAAACTTTCGGGAACGCTCACTCACTGTCAATATTGATGTCTGGTGACGTATTTGATGGATATTCCTGCTTGTCGATGTTCAGACGCCACTCATCGGTGCGGAACTCATGTCCCAATCTAGTTGCTCTATTGATGTCAAGATGTGTAAGCCAATTGATAAAGCCACTGTCTGAACTGTAAACGGAGCTCAATCGACCATCGCATCAATCAGCATCCGACTCGCTCTTCCACCAACACCTCAGTCCGCAGCACCCCTGAAAGATTTTCCTTCGTTAACTCGGCCGTTCTCACATACCGAGACGGTTAGGCACAATTAGGATAATCCTGTTACAACACGCGGTCCTCCGGTTGTCTCTCGTACGCGTCGTTTAAATCCTGACGAACTCAAACTAAGTGGTGTGGCGGATTTACTTCTATTCATCATAAATCTGCCGCACTACTAACTGGTAATACAATTTGTATGCTCAGCAGTGGCGTTGGTGGATTCCAGCGTGAACTCTGAGAAGTCCTGTCGGGGCAGTCGATCCCCTGAATCATTTGGTGGATTCCATATGAGACAGTGGGACGGGTGGGTAACAGAGTCCGAATGTGAAAGTTCCGAGCTCCCGGTGTGGCTTTGTAGCTCAGCTGGTAGAGCTGTGTCTGTCGCTGGTTCTAATCCAGCCGAATCCCTAACTTTTCACAGTTCGGTCTCATCTAGAACTCAAAATAGCCATGGCTGAATTCCAGCATATGCTTCAACTAGACATGATTCGACCATCAAACAGCTGTTGGGTGACACCACTTCACAATCCGGGACAGGTACACAATGCGGATTATCCACGACTTTGCCTTGGGGCTCGCCGATGCTACTATTTTCTCTAGGTTAGGCCTGATACGCGTTTATTACAACATCTCGATTACTGAACAGAACATACCGAATAAAGTCACTGCAACACCTTCTGGACTTTCCAAGCTCACGACGATGCCACTCAGGCTCCGTAACGCGGCTCGAACATATCATAGAATTATGGACAAAGTATTACGTTGACACCCCTTTGCACAAGTCCATGCCGACGATGTTCTGATCGCCAGATCGTCGAGCGAGGAACATTTCATGCAACCCTCGGTCGGTTCGCGCCATATGATAGTAAAATCAACATCGATGAGTGTCCTTCGTAGTTCGTTTACAGGATTAACTGGAACACCTCAACGATTAAACCTGCATCACAACTCTGCCAGACAAGGTTAAGTCTATCTCGACCTTTCTGATTTTCACCGAGATGAGGCAGCTCCGACAATCCCTCGACATATTCAGCCATCATCGGCTTTTCATTCCACGTTGCGCGCACACTCTAAAACTTCAGAATGACCTGATTTCCTCAGAACGGAAGTCCATGGAACTCCCACCCGAAGCCAAGTTGGCCTTCTCGGTGACAAAGGAAGCCTCATGTCACGCCAATAAAGTATGCTTTATCATTTGCGATCCGAACGCCTGTCTCCTTCTTCCTGCGGATGCACCGAACGCTGCTGTTGGCACGGTCTTAGAAAACTCTGTAAGTGGTGAACAGCAACAGTCAAAAAGCTACAGTCAATACAGATGAAGCGCAACACATTTGGACGTGGGATGCTGGCTGCTCATTTGGCGATCCGTTACCTTAGACAACTTCTGGAGGCCCGGTACTTTATTGGATAAACTAACCACAAGCATCTGACATTCGCTTTCCATGCCGAACCTGGTTGATACCCCTCGCGTGAAGGCAGACATTTGGACTGCATTGCCCCATTCACCACGAACATGCGACACCGACGTGGTGACACCAGTACCGTTACTGATGTATTATCACGGCCTGACAAACTTACTCCGATCGCCACCCTCTTTCGATCTGGCTAACCCCCCCAACTTCTTCGTAGATTCCCATTTTATTTGTATGTGCACCTTTTTGCAAATCCGTTACCATTACAGCTTCTCTCGATGTTATCATGCTTTGGTCATTTTTATCATCTGACTGATTAAGCTATCACAGGTTCGAGGCAGATACCCAAGGTTCCCGGATCCAGCCGCTTTCACTAGCTCAGTGCCAAACGCTCGTCTGTTGATCTGAGATGCGATCACTGAATACGGGGTGCAGCACCACTCTAGGGGATTACAGTGAACACCAATAACAAGGTAGGTTTGCCTGCATAATGAAAGTTAGGTGAGTAAGAATCTAACAAATCTTTAAAACGATCCCTGGAAGCTTTGCTGACGACCACAGAAGGAAGGCTGTTCCAATTGTTGATAACTCCGTAAGAAAAGAACTGCTGTCTAACGAAGGCCCAAGGACGACACTTGAAAAGCTTCCTGTTATATTCTCACCGGCAGTGCTCAATTGCTAGAGACTGAAGAAGTGTGTGAGAATTAAGTCTTCAGAGAGTCGCCAAATTTTTGATGGGTACATATCAAGAATTTCAAGTCGAGACTCATAAGTGGAATTTTTCAGACCCGTGACTGGTGTGGTAGCCACTCCGTGAACACGCTCAAAAGCTAATATCTTTTCTCGATCCGGTATACACCACCTGATCAGTATATTCGGGGACCGGTCTTATATCATCCCCGCGATTGGTTCAAAACGCTTTCTCATGTATGCGATAGAAAGTTCGCCTGATCATCCTAAGACTGGCAAATCCCTATTCTGCCGCCATCCCATAGTGATACGCGAAGGATAAGTTAGACGACAGCCAGATACCTAGACCATTCCTTAAATCAATTTTCCTGACAACTACTGTGCCGAACGCACTATGAACCTCGAAGACATTGCCAGAGTCCCCACCGAACGACATGTGTGTGTGCTTACTGTCATTTAGTGGGAGGCTCCAATCATCCAGACAACGCTTACATACGTCAAGACCAATCTGCAGTGCACTGGGATCAGTGGCATTCTAGATTTCCGGATCATCGGCGTATAAAAGGACGTTGCTGGAAATACTGCTCGGAAGATCGTTGATGTAAATGAGTAGCAACAGAGATCCTGGCACTATCTCTTAGAGAAATCCTGCAGAAATGAAAAAGTGGGACTAAAGGTCTGGTCCGTTTTCAACTCTAAAATTTCTGTTATCTAGAAAGGAGGCAAGTTAGTGAGGAAGCACTCCTTCAGCACTATTGGACTCTAGTTTGTTTTCCTGTGTGTCATATGCGACACGGACGAGAGCCTTGGCAAAGTCAGAAAAGATGGCACCAGATATGGGACCGTTGTCTTTCGCCTTCGTCAGACTATCCATGAAACTGAGCGTTTTTATGCGCGACCTGGTAGGAGCGAAGCCACGCGGAGTAGAAGGAAAGGATTATTTCGTTAGGAGCGGTTTTTGATCACACGCTTTAGTAAACGCTTCATTATCCTGCAGGGGGTGCTAGTAAGGCTGACTGGCCGATAGCTCGCCGGGGAATGTCGGTCGCCCGCCTTAAATATGAATGCAACCGTCGCCTCTTCCTACGCACTCGAGGGAAGGCCCATGCTGACTGCCTGCTTGAACAGCCTATAAAAGGGTTTGGCCAGATTAGCAGATGCTTCCTTGAGTATTCTGGAATAGATCTTGTCACGACCCACGGCACTATATGAGTTAACCTTGAATAGAAGTTCTCCAGCATTCAGCATAAAAAACTCAGTGGTAACAAGTGGCTGCCGGGAGTTCTGCGACGGTAAACTACGATGCAAGTTTGGTAGTGGAATGTTTTAGACTGCCGAGTTGTACTTCCTGAATAACTCGACTGCATCAAGGGAGTCAGATGAGGTCTCGTCGTCGGGCAGCCGCAAAGAAAGAGCTGAAGGTTCATTCTTCTTTGGTCGTCGCCTATGTCTGAACAAAACGTTTCTGTTCCCGCGGGCTTTGAAGCAGATCTTTATTAACCGGGTTGAGTGTGCTGTTACGGATTTCCTGCTCGCTTCTATTTTGAGCAAAGTGAAACGCCCTCAGGTCCTCTGAGTTCCCCGTGAGCTTATGCTTCTCGACAAATGAGAACGGTCGTCGAGGAGACAACGTAGTCTGCGTGGGAGGGGTGTCTGAGAAGAGCTCCACCGTTTGCAGCCGGATGGGATATATTTGAATCCGTGGCATGAACGAGAATCTCTCCATCACGATGGCAACGATCCTTCTTATGATACGTAGATAGTGGTACTGAGCGTACGGACAAAACAGTTGGGCATAAAGGACAACTGTTGTAACAAAAGGGTTTATTAAAATAGTACATCGACCAGCACTGGAAGGCCGAAAAATTTTCGAGTGCTATGAAGCAGCCGTATAAAACCTTCTATAACGTCAAAACAAAACAGTGACATTTACCACATATAGCGTACGGTTATAAACGCTTGAGTGTTCATTAGCTTTTCAAGCCGGATACACGAAAATCAAACCCAAAAATACAATAATTTCGCAATAAGTGGACAACATTTCACCTCAAACTTTTACTTTCAAATGATCGCTATCAATAGCTACAGCCACTTACCTTGAGGCGGACAGCCCTTGGTCATGACAGATACACGTTGAAAATCATCCGCAGGTGGAAAATTTTTGAGTGAGTTGATAATGTCGCTCAGGTTTTGTTCGACGGAATTTTCTATAGGGTATGAAAGCTTTTTCGTCGTAAGAAACAGTTTCGTTTCGGTGATGGGGGTTGTTGTCAATGACGATAAAAGTCCGCGGTAACTCAGTGGCAAACGACATAGATGGAAAGGTTGAAATTTGTAGTTTGTTTAACAGATGAAGTCAGCAGTGAAGTTGTAGTGAGTGAACACAGTACAAATTGCGGATAATTTTTCTTCACCTTGTGCATTTGGTGGTCCATGAAGTGGATGATTAAAACCTAGACGTGTGCGATGTTGCATATTCATCACAACACTGAACTGTAAACGATGTTTTGGTGAAAGCGAAGGCGAATGACCGAAAGGTGGCATGCTAATTTTCAGTTATTCACTTAACGTTCACCAGCGTGATCTGCTTGCTACCTACGGTCCACTTTGGCTTGGCATCACACTTATATGATCACACTTGATTTTATGCAGTTGCATGGATCCGTTAGTAGGTAGAAGCTCATATGCGTTTTAGAAAGAGATGTGCTCAGGCGGTGAAAGAAATAAGGCTTAGATGCATCCTACCCTGTTAACACTCTCTAGGGGTTGATTGGGGAAAAATTACGATAGTTTCGGGATAAAATGGGCCCGCGTTTGACTGAATTAAGACTTTTTGATTGATTACGTCAATTGTGGGATGGAGTACATGTGTATTTTTATGCCCAATGAAAAAGCAACATGAATGGACCTGAGTGAAATGGTCTGGGAACGATTTCGTCATCGATTTTTTTACATAGCTATAGTTGTATAAACATCCTAAAAGAAGATTTCAAAATGTAAGAAACCACTCAGTGCGCAAGTGCTTTCTTGCTCAGCTGAACTGCAATTTACGATGTGTTAAGTTTTGTCATATTCGGATAAGATCTGGTTTCTCATGTGAAACTTTTCCCTTCGCCACTATTAGGTTGGGTTTTCTGAAGACGTCAGACACTCAGCCGCCTAAACAACACTTGAGCCCGTATTGACGAACATATATTTCCTTCAACAAGGTGTAGAATCACTAGTCAGTCATTCCAGCGTTTACCGCTGCGTTCGTCGTGCTTTGGATAACTCGTACCCCAGCATTTCCGTCACTGTGCAGGAGTTCGATGGGTGCAATGCACCCAGTTTTTTAGAGGGCACTTGTAAGTGTTTCTTCTACGCAACCGACAACGTTGGATGTTCTCAAACAGGCAAAATAGCAATCCAAATCGTTGCAGTGAACCCTGATGCTGCGGACACCGAATATATGTTGCCAAACAATCCTGCCAATCGCCTCCAAGAGTGAGTTGTTTCAAGTAACGTACCCATAGTTCGCGTCATTCGGCTTTTATAAATTTTGGGCTACCGTAGGACGCAAGAACACTGATGGAAACTCTACTGACGTTGCTGATAAGTGACGTGGATCTGGGTGAATATGCACATTTCGGTTTACCCAGCGGCATCACACAAGCGTTAGCACTTCATCAAGTGCGGGGCGTCGTTGCCACGGCAATAAACCTAAATACTGCTGGCTTGTTACTGACTAAATCGGAAAAGTACGCTGTGCGGTCCATCTTGTGCCGTTTTCATGCGTCAATTATGCCCCAGCCCCTCACTGTTGGTACCTACGTGGAGAACAACAAACCGGGGTACATCAACGTCCACCTTCTTGGCAATACTAATGAGCCGCGTAGTGTTTTGTCAGGCCGTATATTGTTTGCGAGGACCAAGGTGAGCGTTAGCCCGAAGGCTATCATCTGCGATACACTGGCTCCTACGCTTGTTGAACGAATACGCGCCGCTGTGCGTGTTATGGCTGTGATAAATATAACCAAAAAGGGCTAGGCCTCGAACACAATGTGACGTTTACTTAAAATAGCGCTTCCACAAGAATCCATGCCACGTTTCACACCTCACATTCGGCAGTCGCCACTTTTTTGCTCACCTCTCTATTGACATGATATGCTGCTTTCCAATAGACTATATGCATTCTGTATGCCTGGGTGTGATTCGTTTCTGTAAACCGTGTTTGCTGGTAAATAAAATGTTCCCGTTTCACGCGTACTTTGTCGTAGTTTTCGATTATCAGTGTGAAGAAACTTGCGCTGTCCTCAGTTCATCAAGGATGAAGGAGGTTATTGCAATGTGGCCGAAAATATCTGGTCCCTTATTTAGTGTAGGTGCCAGAATTCATCTAAAACCACCACCCTGTTACTGTTATCCTACAAACAAGTGATGTGCAATTGGAAATCATTGATTTCATACGATTGTTTAAATGCTAGGCTCTAAGCCAAGGAGGCTGGGATTACACCAGACCTGGACTCTTCTGATGTCACTGTGACAATGTGAGGGCGGATCCAGCGCAACAGGTATATCTTGTTCCCGCTTCAAACCCGCTGTCTGGCCCACGGCCGAAAAGATTGTTGTCGTTGTTGTCATCCGACGAATCCAAGACCTTGCAAGGCAGAGACATAGAAAACCCCATTACACAGCGTTTGCTGTGCGCACAGATCACCTCGATCCCAGTTGATCTACTCAACCTGTTCTGACTGTTTGTGTATCTGAACTGTCGCTTCCAACGTCCTCTGTGACGACATTCCCCACATCTCCTACACTCGTATCATTCCCAGACGTTACTTCCTTACCCACATTGGTTGTTCCCCGTATTTCGCCTCAGGACAATTTACATAGTAGATGGTCCCACTGAAATGCCGCCACCTGAGCAAGCCTCACAGATGGAACATCTTTCCACCCCACTGTCTCCTCCTCAGCTGCCTACTCTTTCAATGCTTTCCTCATTACTAGTCCCATTCGTTCCCTCCCACTGTCCGGCAACAGCTGGTCTGCGGATACCACTACTGTCATCGTTCCTTGAAACTTTTTGAACATGCAATTGAAGCAACAGAACAACGTGCTGTTGACCCCACATCATGCTGCAAAAGAGTCAGTGTTCATAAAAGAGAATCAGGACAGGTGTCGGATGATCGCAGGATCATCCGCTGGACAAGATGAGCGTGACATACTCGTTCACCAGTTTCTCGTCCAGGTTGTTCAGCGATTCAAGTACCGGGAGTCCGATTTAAGAACTCAGTTACACGAGAACGTTGTGGAAGATCTGTTTTAAACTACAATTACAGTTCCAGATGGATGACTTTTATGGGTTAAATACCCCCTAGCACGACAACTTTTTCGTCGGTGTATTGGGGAAACCACAGACACTGAATCCGAATTGCACATGACTCACGCAGGTGAAAAAGTAAACCGGCGTCTAGGGATTGCATATTACGACAAGCTATCGAAGGCGGGTATCAAGATTTTGAAAGGCGTAACTAAACGCAGAATCGCTACCGTCAAAACCTCCCTACACATACATTAGGAGAGAAGATATAAGCGCCTAGACGAGGATATGGTTTTACAGCGCACGGGACAGAGGAGGAATGGGGAGATTAAGAAAGCGAAAAACGTAAAAAAAATTCATGTTATCATGTTGCATGTTGATATCTGTTAAAGTGAAGTGGATCGCTTGCATTGAATACTTATGGGCAGCACCGTCTCAGTCTGGCTCTCACATGGTTTTTGACGCAAGGTTCACTATCTATTACTTAGACCTAGGCATGTCTTATGGACTTATTTTATCGTGTGCCATGGTGTCGTATGGTGAAGCCGCATTTTCGACCTGATGTGAATATTTATAACTGTACTGTAAGTTCTGTTTTCTATTTCCCTTTGGTGACATTCACCAGCGCTTATCTCGCTTCATATTTTTGTTTTATTGTGTCCTATATTTTTTTACCTTAGATAGTATTCAAGCGCCGGAAGACCTGTAATTTTCCAATCGTTTCCCCTCGTTATAATCATTCTTTGTCATCAAATCTTCTACCACGTTCTACTTGGCTTCTGTTCTCACTTGCGGCGCATTTCATATTCCGTTCCGCGGCTCGCATATGGTGTAGTACTCAGCGTTAATGTACGGTAGTGTGTGAGCGTTTTAATATGTGATACCTAATGGCAAGTCATTTTAAACCGTTGTTAGCAGCAGACTAGGCCAATTCACGTCACTTTGGAACTAATTCATGGTGCTTTGGATAAGTTTCGCTGTTTCAGGGGTGTTTTAGGGCGATTTACAGTACACGACTTAGACCGGTGGATTCATTTTTGTGCTACACATTTAGGGCGATTTAGGGTTGTGTGTTTCAGAAACGTATTTTATCCCAGATAGACTCTCGGACTAGTCAGTGCAGAGCTGATTGAGATTTTGTGTGACTTATGCCCAATTTCGCCACGACGTCGACGAATGAGCTATTCAAAATACAAAAGGGCCTGGACGATTGCATGGTCATCTCTACGGTGTTCCATGGTCCGAGTGATTTGGAAACGACATTTTGCAGGCGAAAGTATTCCTCAAGTTCAACTTCAAATTGAAGTGCACAGTCCAAGACAAAAGCACATAATTTTGAGCGTAATAACTGTGTTCTAGGGAGAAAAGCGGGTCGTACTTAAAAGTAACGCATATTCACACTTCCGTTTTGAGAAAGCCTAGCCACTTGATGAAGGCGTTATGTTGATGTTCGTACTCAGGTTTACGTTATAAAGATGCTTTCGGCAGTTTTTCCGCGCAAAAGCTCAATTTCTGGTCGTTCGACCACATTTCGTTCTCATTATACCTCCCCACGAATATCGGAATGATTTATCATCCCCACTATGTTACCAGGTTTGTGGATTGCTTGCCTATGTAAATAACATACGGCATGTGTTTCCCTGTCAGTGCTCTCAGCAGGTTTTAATCAACAAAACGTGATTCCTAAAACGTTCTTACGTGACGTTACCTGATGGCTGCTTCCATCTACGGCCTATGTCGAAGGGTATAAAAATAGGTACGTCATTGACACCCTGCGTACCGCCCAGTTACTTACTGGGTTATCGTGGTCAAGTGTAATTTATCATTTCTATGCAAGTCTGTGCTGACCTATCTGACAGTTGATGATCCATTTTCAGGCTCGGTAGCTCTCCGGCAGCGATAGTGCTTCTCACTTATGCCACTTCAGCCAATACAGTTTAATCCCTCTAACATGGATGCTTATAATTCCTTTGATGACTGGTCCATGTTTTCCCCAGGCTCAGACTTCACTGGTGGCTATCTGCGTTTTCCGTTTTTCCGCCACATTAATCATAGTTCAACAAGGGTCTATCACTTGAAGATGCGTTCCCCAACAAGCTACTAGGAGATGATGCGGATGTCGATTATCTACCCGGATGCCGGAAGACAGTCTCATCAAGTTGTTCTTCAAAAAATGGGAGGCGTGCATGGTGTACCTCTAAAGGTTCAACTACAAGTCTGTCATTAACTCCCTAGTGTGTTTCATTTCAGGTCAACTGGAAGAAGCAGATACAGGCGTAAAAGCGTTCAGAACACTTAGACGCTTTTCACACCTCAAGTGTAAAAACTTGCAGTATACTTAAACGTTGTCCGCAGTTCAGGTTTACCGGAAGGAGTATCTATTAATGGACGGTGAAGTATGGTTCCATCGTGGACAATTATCAGTGTAAACATGAATCACACAAACAGTAATAATCCGTTAGGGGAAGCCCATCATTTTGATACACAACCCTCACGTTTGAATTGGCATTCACGACTCTGTTGCACTGGGTGTTTCGGGAATGCACGGCGTTCACCGCGACTGATGTGGCAGCGATTGCATACTGTTGAAAAACATCCCGTGCGCTTCTGAAAAACAACGGAATTTAGTCCATGCCGGCAATCTTTTTGATGTATTGCACCTCAAACTTGAAATGGTTTCCCCTGACACCACCCGTTCTTGCAGGATGAGAATAAATTTTTGGTCATGTCCAAGGAGTGCGGTGCCTAGTACGGTGGTGGATGTGTCACCTCTAGTTTGGCGAAATTCAAATGAACAGATATTTATTTCCGTCGGAGGCTCTCAGTGGCTCAATCTTTAGCCCAAGGCCGACTTCGGTGATACGTTGCTGAACATTATTGAAGTGCAAGTTATCCTTCTTGCGGATGGAAGGACTAACCTCAAATCCATTCAAGAAGTGCGGCTGAATAAAGTAATTCAGCAGGAGCTTCAGACAGTGAGAGTTAGGCTGTCCAAAAAGTCACTCAAATACCACCAAAGCATTGCAACCTTCCCCACAATAGTGCAGACGTTGACAGAATTCGAAGGGTAACGCAAAACTTCCTTCCACGCGCCTTCTTCTAGCAGAACTGATCGCAGCAGGAAGATGGGTGAACACACGGTATTTGTCAGATGCCACGGATGCATAACCTTACAAGACCCAGCGTTGAGTCCAAATGTGTTCGCCTGGGATCAGTTGAAAAGGAGATTCAGGTTATAATCGGGAATTCAATTGGCCATATACAAGAGCGTCCCCAAAATCAAAGAAAAGCTGGACGGTGGGACAATCAAGCGTAAGAACCAGGGTGGTCGCGTTTGTTGCCCTCCACGACGGTCACAATATCAGCAAACTTAAAACGATTGGTTGTTAGACAACTTAGGGTAATCTGCACAAATAAGGAATGCGGATATATCGGGTGGTTGCCGACCTTACCGGAGAACTCAACTCAAATAATCCTGATCCATCAGTTTCGTATCTTTTCACTTTGCACGTAACTTACTTCCAACTTGAACACCTTCACCAAACACCCGCACACTTGCATTTTTTTGGTGAACTCAGGGTCACTGTGAGGTTTATCTGCCTTATTTCGTTAGTGGCGCGCAATAAGAACATTTGCTCCATCGATTGATCCGTCAGAGTGGCCAACGAATTAACCTTCCTCCGCAATGCTCAGCCAATTTTGAGCGCTCGAATTGCGTATTTATATAATCCTATTGATTTTTCTCAACACCTCAACTGAAGTATTTAGTTGTTTGTTCCGTAAATTTTATCGTCTCCCGAATAGCGCCACAAGATTCCTTGCGAAATCGGGAGTTCAATTCAGCAGTTGTTATTTGCCTACGCGTTGCTCGAAGACGGTTCAGTTGTTACAAAGGGGCCGAGCAGGTTGCCTGGTAATAATAATAATAATAATAATAATAATAATAATAATAATAATAATAATAATAATAATAATAATAATAATAATAATAATAATAATAATAATAATGGTATATTTCTCGACGATCAGCAGCGCTAACTTCTGGAAACATCACACGTGCATATCAATAGCAGGCAAAATATACAGGGTGCGAAATTCACCCATCAGGCCATAAGTTTCCTCCCAAGTTGTTGAAGTTGTCTGAGCAAAAATGTTACCGTAAAGTTTCACCGAACAATTCTTAACTGCCACGTCAGAGCTCACAACTCTTGTAGATCCCAAAAGCAGACCACTTTTTTAAGTTGAATATGCACAAAAAATAGGCTTTTTGCACCACTGACAATAGGTTCAGTTAGCCGCCGACGTCTTGTATATTTTGAGTGTGTAAGTTTCTGGTCCACTCAAGAACACTCCCATCATGGTGGGATCAGAAATTTTGGTAACACACTCACGCATGCTGCCGTTTGAGAAGAATTCTGAGTGGTCTACCGCGAGTCATATTTGCATATCGCCAATAGTGTGGACTTCTCAGTGGCTATCAAAAGAAGGTCCGGTAGATCTATGCCGTATTCGTGAACCAAGTGATGGTGATTATATTAACCCCTCGCATTAGATACGGTAAAAATAGAGAAAAACTACATTGACCGTGCAGAATTTTGCACGGCAACCGATGACTGAACAGGCACCATCTGTGGCGAGTAAATTCAAGCGAGGCAAACGCGTGCGATTTCATTCCAAGAATGTGGCTTGCAGGTTTACGATCATCGGGCTTTCTGTGCTCACAGGATAGTAAAAAGCAATGAATCACGGCAAGCCAGCCAGCGAGTGAAATCTAGTCAACCCCAGTGGTTCCACTGAGTGGAAGAAATGTGACGTCGTGAAATCCTCGAAACTCATTCAAGAGAGCAAACAGAAGTTTACTTCTGGATGGTTCATGTCACCCATCGCAAAATGCCTGGGAAACCCGGAAAGTTGATGATCTCTAAACCTGCTGAACAAATTTCTCTCGCGTATCTAGTGGGCATAGGTCTTAAGCTAACGCCAACCTGTCAATGTTCAGTATTGGTCAAACCGCCCTTAGAACAAACAGTCAGAGGAATCTCGGTGAACTCCAAAGTATCAAAGTAAAAAGCCACAGGAAGACAACCTCTCAATCCTTACCTCCTGTTTTATCGACTGGAGATGATAGAAGGCCATCGGTTTGAAGTCTAGAGTTCAGGTGACGTGCATCAAACTGAGACCCAGTCACTGTGACTACTAGGGGGTTAGAGATAAGTGGAGGTCACGCAGTTTGACAAGTCCGTTAGCAGGGCTAGTTACCTTCGTACAAGTGCATTTAGTAGAACTGATAATAGTAGAGAGCCCGCCATGTTGACAAAGTGAATGGCGAAATAGTTTACATGACAGACGGAACCATTGTGGACCTCCGCTGCAGTCTGTCTCGAATCATTTCTGCGCTGTAAGCCTCACCTAGGCAGGTATCGAGCAAACAGTGCAATGACGCTTATCAGATTTCAGTTCTTCACATGCTTTTATAGATCGCTGGGTAACCAAATTCGAGACCAAGATTGTGAAAATAAAGCTCCGGCATTTCCATTGTCAAATATCTGGAAGTATCCGTGAAGTCAAGAGACCATCGGCAGCGTTACCGAAGTGTGGAGTTCCGGGAGGCGAGATGAACGACCTGAAATCGTAAAATTTCAACATACAAACGGAGGCCAGGAATTTGCACCGCTATCTTCACGAAAACAATAATAACAACGGTATAATTCTTGACGCATTTGTGAGAAACACGCCCAGAACAGCGTGTTTAGTGTACAGATTTTCAAGCATGTACACATTCGAACACCAAAATTGTAAATTGTACAGTGAGTTAGCTATATGAATAGAGCAACAAAACAGACATTTTATGATAGATAAAGTCAACCTCAGGAAGAAAGTTTGAGCCACGTACTTCTGGGACGACAGTACTTGGATCCACAGAATTCGATAAAGTATTTGAGTTGTTACATCAATTGGGACTCCACAAGGTGATCACTGGCCAAATACCCAAGGCCATGCCCAAAACGAGGTGCTCGTAGGATGGAGGAGGTATATTGGCAAAGAATTTAATCGTTATTCCATGTAAATAGTCCCGGGAAAGTGCGCCGAAAATTTTGTAATAATAGGGGAAAGTGCGAACGCTTATACTTTTGCAGGTGACTTCTTCATCGGACGTCATTCTTTGCTCAAATTCCAGAGAATTTCGAGGGTCTCACGATATTCTCAACCATTGTCAGATTTTGAGTGTCCGGGCGGGGTGGAATGTTTTCTCACGTGAGATATATCAGTGAAACGAAGAAAAGGAAACGGAATCAGGCGATAAACGGGAGGACGTAAAACTGACTATGTCGGCTATGAAGAACAATGGAACATGTGATATTCTGGCATAACCTTTTTATGTGATGTTAATAACATTGTGTTAATTGATGAAATATATATCATATGTGAACAACTGTTATCAAATAACGCGAGAAGTGATCAGTTATCAGCTTTCAGCAGTATACGATTACCGCCGGATTTAGATGTCGATTATCTCTGTACGGCTGGTATATAAAATGCGAAAAATATTCTGCAATACCCAGAGGTTGCCATGTGGTCTATCGAGGGAGAAGAAGGAAGAGTTGTAAACTAAGGTTTCTGTGTAGTCACGAGAAGAGCAGGTTGAGTTTTTTGTTTATTTCTCAAACAATTTTAGCATGTTCAGCTTCTGCATGATGATTTACAACACACACAGGCTATCAACAAGTATGGGGTGGTGGCGTACCAGGATGATTGGGTTATTACCGACGGGCATTTGTATATTGACATCTATACGTGTTGACTAAAGAAATGTTTTCTTGTTTGCTGGCAAGTTTTAAAGTACAAGATATATCTTGAAATTGGTAGTTTCCATCTGTCCAAGGAGTGCGTGACGTAACATCACGCAGCACGGAGGGTTTCTCGTCACATGTTATTAAGTCCGTTTTCAAAGGTAACGGCCTCAGAGAGGTAGAGCTTGAAAACGGACATGACGTTCGTCATTATTAGAAAAGTTCCTAAGCTTGGTTTGAAATGATGTATACTCCTACTTGTTTTAATTGCATTCAGGAGTTTGTTCCAATTGTAGGAATATTTTACTAGGAAAAATTTGAACGCAAATTTTTCCGGTTTTTAAATGCTGCCAAAGTGAGTCCCTTGTTCCCGAGATTATACTTCGAACTGTGTTGTTAGCTGGTCACGAAGCTGACGGTGAATTTATTCCCATAGACCAAATTTCGCATGAGTGCAGGGTTAAACTTGATTCGCCGTAACCAAAGAGGATCGGGTGTAAGCGTCTGGCAGCGTTCTCCCTAGCTCAGAGAAGATGGATAGCCCAATAGGATTTTCGTGAATGCGCGTTGGAGGCTTTCCAGATTTATCTTGTCAGACTTGCTCAGGTGGCCATACATGAACGTGCAAAACTCGAACTAGGGCCGTATACATAGTTTATAAAAGTGTGATCGTGCAGCAGGTGGGAAGAATGAGTGTTTAATGTAACCTATCGTCCGTCTAGTTTTAGCAACTAGGGAATATATATGTTCTGCAAAGTTGAATCAGTTTGAGTAGCGTAAACCTGGGTCACGTGCTGAGTTGGCGGTTGTTATGCTGTGACCGTCCTGCGTTATAGAGCCATCAGGTACGTAACAACCATGCACAATGATAGTGGAGTTATTGGCTGAAAATTTCACCACCCATGGTTGAAATCAAGTCTCTAGTGACGTTAAGTTCTTCCGTATATTTTCTAAACATGGATTGGGACAGTCAGGAGGAAACTATAAACAGGCTTGATATCAGCAGCGGATAGGAATAGTTTGCCTTGCTTGATAACTTCACATGTATCGTTTATATATATGAGGGAGAGTAACAGTCCCCGAACACTTCCTTGTATCAACCCACCGGTTGCTGGTCTGAGCGTTGAGTTACTGTCTCCTATTTCCACTGTTTGTGTGCTGCCTGCAGGGTATGAAGAAAATCGGCTAAGCAATGGATCACGTATATCAAAGGATGCTGTTTTGAACAGAAGACGTTTATGAGACACACGATCGAAAGCCTTCGCAATGCCCAACAGTATAAGGATAATCGTCTCATCGGCGTCAGTAGATTCTGTCACATGGTTGAAAAAAATTCTGGCTGTTATGTAATGCGAGAACGTTTGTTGAGAAGCTCATGCTGGGAGTCGTTTATAAGGTTTCGTGATACCAAGAATTCGACTATGCGGCATTTTATTATCCTTTTCAACATCCTGTAACAAATTGAATTATGGTTAATGGGACACTAATTGCTGACGTCATGCCGCCAGCCACTTTTATGGTGGGGTTTGATTGTAGAATTTTTCCACTGAAAAGTGAAAAGGAACCTGACTTCAGAGAAAGTGTATATATATTGAGCAGAAGTAGGGGGATGTCTTTCCCTTCATGTTTTAGAGAAACGGAGTGAATGCCATCAGAACCAGGTGGGTGAGAAGGTTTGGTAACAGCTAACTGGGAGCGTATGGGCCATGCATCAACAGGGATATGGCCTAGGAACGTACTTGTATTTACATGGAGAGGTGGGGGCACTATGTGTCCTTCAATGTTGAAGGAAGCAACAAAATATGAATTAAAGACCTCATAGATTGTTACAGGGTCGTTCACAGTGGTTTTGTCCTATAGCGTCACTAATGAGGTGGCAAGGTCTCTCCCATAGTTTCTGCGTCTCATCAACTGCATCAACTGTGAGCTCTTATCTCTGTTGTTAAGCTCACATTTTTCTTCACTTCTGTGGAGCATTTTGGTTCTACGTTCAATAGCATTGAACAGTTTATTCATTTGCATGATAAGAGAGAATTCGCGTGTTTCTTGGTACCGTGATTTAAAATTTTCGAGCTCACCTTGCTCCTTTGGAGTAAGAATTATGCCGTTACCGTACACATTACGGTGTTCTGATCTTTGCCGGGTTGAGTCGTTCATGCGAGACCTGAAGTGTTCATTAAATGCTTCGGTTGAAATACTAGGATCGGAGGTCAGAAAAAGTGTTCCACTTCAGAGATTTCAGCAGTTTGGTGAACACACTTCAGTCGACGAAGGAGCAAGGTGAGCTTTTAGGTCGGACATAAATTTTCTACCACTTCCTGTGAATTATTCCAAGATGGACACATCTGCAGATTTGTGTTTTCTTACTTGTTTATGCCCTTATGATGCCAAGAAGAAGACCTCGAGCTGCTCATATGGTAATGATTTCAAGAGAGTTTATTATTACGAGTACCCCAGTCGTGAAGAGTTGGTGGTTTACTGCGGGATTGGTTCAAAGTTGGGGCAATGACGTGTCTTAGACTAATGGATTGCCGATGTTCTGCCATACTGAACCAGTTTTCGTGCAGATAGGTTGCGGTCCAGACGCTGAACTTGTTTTAACATGGGCACATTCAATCGCACACCACCTTTTATTAGTTGATTCCTCGACCAAGGACCCCAACTCTCGGCACGCTGTTGGAACTGTCAAATTCTACTGTTGGATTGATCGAGTCGGCAAATTTGTTCTCTCTTACGGAGTTGATATTGTCGGTGGGACTGTTGGTACACTCATGTGTGGTGCAACAGAACGAAACTGCGCGATCTTTGGGACCCAGTTTACCATCTCTGGCTATCGTTGTGCCTTGTTTCGATGTGTCCTGGATCAAATGCTTAAAGACGGAGGTGATGCCCAGTAAGAGTTTTTGACAGTCCCTTTCAGGGGACGTCCCGTCCTTCACAATTTTTAGCGATGTAAGCAAAGTTTTGGACTTAGTGAAGTCCTGGTGCTGTACAAACTGTTTCACAATCGCTTCGCCATGGAGTTTGAATGGTAGCAGGCAGCAGAACTTTTGCGTTTTCTTATGAAGACGGACGCAAGGTATATGATGTCGGGTCTACCTTCGAGCGTATCTTCTTAATGTTTTCCGGGTGAAGTTTATCTGGTACATTAAATACCATGATGTCGTTTGAGCAGCGCATCCGTTTCATGATTTCTGTTACCAATGTGGTAATTAACATGTTAGCGCTAAGAATATTATCCATCTGGGGACTTTCGGGTACTTCGAAAATGTAAGATGGAGAGACAAGATGCTTTTCAAGTCGTCCATCACTTGCAGGTTTAATGAGTTCTGTGATCTTGATCCGTCTCGGAAGTCCTAATCGCGGGGTTATCGATTGGCGTTAACAGGCAGTAACTGTGTCTCCTCTCAAGACGATCGGGCAACCTGATCATTGATCACAAACGAGAGTAGTTGAGCATTCAGATTTGATAATTCGGTCGTGCCTAATGTGAGGTCAATGGCGCAGTGGTTAACACGGTTGCCTCATGATTGGAATGTCCGGAGTTCAAATCCCGGCCGTGGCAAGGAGATGCACTACTGATGAGCTTTAATGAGAGCAAAACTCGAGTCTAGTGCTTCTTTTTGAAAGAGGCTGGCTGGAAAGTCTATCTGAATGCGAAGTCTGCGATCAGATGTGAGTGATGGTCAACTTGAAAACGAAGAATCGTTTGAAATTTCGCAGAACTCCGCGTCTCCCTTCTAATGACATGTTTTCAAATCGCCCGTATGTCGGCAAGTAATGATCGTCCCGACATGCTGCGCATTATTGTGGCTTATTCACCACTCCGACGACGGCTGACACACGCGGCCACCTTCGAGTACCTTCGAGGAAGCGCGCGGTCTCGTTTTCACTGATGCGGCCCTGGAGTGGACCGGCGATGAGTTGACCATATGAGTTACTAGAAATCGAAATCCGCCCCTCTATAAACTCAAGCGAATCGTTGAAAGAAGGCCCCCGACCAGTGTTTACAACAGAGTCAGCCACTTCCTCCTACTTCTCTTGCAATAGGCAAGGAAGTCTATCCACAATACGCAGAAGGTTGTTTGGACATTTAACCCGGACGGATGGTTCAATTGGGAAAGCGTCAAATGACAACACCTCATCTGAGTGGCTCAACGTTGAAGACCCTCAGTGTCTCCTATGGAGAGCCTCGGACCGCTGAACACGTACTCCAGAATGGCCTGAATAATCTCATCCGGCCTTCCGAATCGTCGTCTCAATATTCCGGTCGCCTCAGTAAATCCTACTTTGTTAGGCAGCAATACGCTATGTTCGATAGCTGCCCTAGCTCGACCCATACGGTAAAAAATAAGGTAAGACAATTTCTGTCCTTAGTAGCTCAGTCTGTTAGCCACGTGGAGTTCAAAATTCCGCAAGAAGCTATGGAATTTCAAGGGCAGCCCTTTAAAAGGATCTAGCGTGATTTTTGTCAGGCCCACAGTGATGACTAGATTGCGCTTATACTGCTCCACGGGGCTCCCTTGGAGCTTGTAAGTAGGAGGTTTATATGACGAGCCAGATTGGAGGACGTTTGCATCCACCCTCCCAGTCGGCTCATTTGTCTTAACAAAATCAGACCTTTTCTTCAACCTCTTTAGAAATTCTAGTTGTGCCCTCATAAACCTTAGCTCCTCTTCCTTTAGAAGCAATTCTTCTTCAATAAGGCTGTTACCCATCAGCAAACTTTGCTCAAGTGAACAACGAGTTATAGCTGGGACAAGGTTAGGAAATTTAGATACACACTCCGTCCTCTCCGGTGGGGCTGCCACCTTCCCTAAGGCTATCCCTGAGTATGGCCCCTGCTTAGCTCTAGGGGCCCCCAAGCATGCCATAATCATATGATACAGCAGACGGCTCAACAATCCCAGGCACGTTCCTGCGAAAATGATGAGAATCCTTAGAAGGAAAAGGCACATACAAGAAATGAACTGAAGCAGGAACATCGGAAACATTTGAATAAGTTTTTATATCGTCAGCAACATGGGTCACCTGAGGACAACCGCTCAATTGTTGAAGATAGTGAACAGGACCACTCTCCACGCACAGAGACATAGCAGGTAAGCCCAGCGACACGGCTGTCCTCGGAGAAGCTTTGACCGATTGGTAGCCAAGAAAGCGTCCTTGCACATCAGGCGTGTCAACTTCGATTAGCTTGGACATTGTAGAAGGACTAATCGCCTTCACTCAGTTGGTAGATAGATTTGGTATCCACTAACACGAATCTATCGAGTACTGTTGATCCCGGACTTCTAGTGGTTGTTCGAGCAACGTTTAGTCTTCTCTCAACGTCTATCGATGTGCTGGATCCACGATAGCCGCGTCTGTAAGTGATGATCGTCTATAAATTCTGAGCCCGTCGAGCAACCGATTCGAATCCAAAAAGGAAGGCGAGTTTCTTATTAACAGGGTGCTAACGTTTGAAAACAATATGATAAACCAAATAGTGAAGGACAACAACAAACCTCGATATTGAATCCACCAAATATACAAGTTCCGAGACTAATGATTCGCGTAAATAAGACAAATTGCAACAGTCACGTAATAGCAAAGCGGTCATGCGAAAATGAAACCATGGTACATATAAACGAAGGTCTGGCACGGGAAAGTAAGAGAGAAAAACTACACGAAAACAAGTTTCTACACGCAAACGGTATCAAGACTTAATAATATATCAAGATCAACATTCACGACCGAAATGGTTTGCCAGGCGCGTTACTTGGGTGGTAGTGTTGAATTGTGCGATGGAGTGGAAGCATTGAGGAACAGCGTTTCTCTGAAGGACGGGAGCACAGCGAGAATTTGGAATGGTACCAAAAGCCGAAACAGTGTGAGTCAGAGGCCCAGTAAGTCATGCAAACAACTTACTCAAACGATAACCAAAATGGCGTAAATCATGACAGCGAAATGCGCTACAATGCACCCTCCTCAGATGAGCACTCTACCCTATGTTCCAAGGCCTACGTGAGCAGGTCAATGCCACTGATATCACAGAACATTGGGTACGTGCGCAGAGGTTGTGTTGTGTTTGGGCGTACGTGTACTGCGTGCGTGGTTGCAATGTGCGGACCCAGGGATGCCTGATCGAACAAAACCGTAATAAGCAGGAGTTCATGGTATAAGCATCAGCTGGTCACGTCGACACAAGCCGACGAAAATCATCCTGCCGGCGACGCCAACTGTAATGCGTTGTAATCGGTATAAACAATTCCATCATGAGGAGACGAATCAATGAGAAGGGAATAAACAGGGCAGAGAATGTGACCACCAACGTACTATTAACACATAACAATCATCAAGCACTCACACAAACAGCTACTTCAACATTTGTGGCCCCCGCAGGCAGCTGGCGTATATAGATAAGCCGATTTTTCTTCAAAGAATTCATCGCTCTGCATCATACCAAACGCGATAAGCAAAACGCACCAGATCGACGGCAACAGATCCAACTGAATGAGTAGTCCGAATATGTATGCTACGTCGATTCGCGTCACAGAGCCACATGACCTGCAAGAAACTATCTGAGGATAAATCGTGAGAACTTTCTAAACCGATGATACAACCGATGATTACTGGCATCATTCACAGTATTTTGCAAAAAATACCGCGAAGCAGTCAAGTCCCAGATCACAACCCAGATCACTCCTAGGTTGCCACGATAACTGCAACCCTCCACTTACGTGGGGGAAAAGCTGTAGTCAGCCACACTTGGCTTGGTCCTGTGCACGTCATATCTGCTGACACCCCGTAGACCCGTTAGTGGCATGACGGCTCCGAGATATGGCAGATGGAGAAATAGTAGTACCGAAAGTTCTTAGCGAGTTCTCACTCAAGTTTTCTCCCACAACTGGCCACAACCTGCCGCAAGAAAAATGTGCGAGTGTTCACGATGGGGTATTCTCGGAAAGTTCACGAGTGGTGTCAGACACAGAATGCAGGGTAGTCGCACTCAGGAGTAGTCTTATATGCGTCACGCTTGGTTCGCAAGAAATACTTAGCGGGAAATGAAACTAAAGCGGCTGAGTAGTGATAAGAGGATAAACGACACACCCAGTGGAACCACGTAAGGATGACGTGTGTTTAGCTAAACAAGATGAATAAACGTATACATGCTCCTATTGTTATTGCAGCCTTTTCACACAGTTTTTTGCGTTTTGGAACCCTGTTATGCCATCGCTTCTCCAACGCACTCTGCAGCCAAGACGAATATCGATCGGTATTGAGCGGAACATGTGTTGACGGCTCTAGCGCGGGCTCACTCAAGCTGCTGATGGCACTGCCTGCGAATCAGAGCCGGGCAACGGACGAGGAGAACTTGATCGAGAGGACTATCAACGGGGTAGGGTTCCATGATTTTCATAGGCGATCTATGACGTACAAGCGGCCCTACCTTCAAAACACTGCAAAGGGTGCTTCATAAGGTAGTCAAAAAGCACATCGCAGATCGTCCACACGTAAGAAGACGCATGTACGTTGATAAGTGGCGTGAAGGGCAAATTCCTCATGGTATATTTGTTGGGTGTCAGTTCATTTGGGCGGTTAGCTGTTTAACGGAAAGACGCGCTGTTATCTAAATGGCCTGAGGTGATGGAGAAAACTCAGCTGAAAGGTCTCCAAAAGCCTAGGTAAGTAGGCGTGATTGCCTGCCGAGCACTTAGGTGGTGGTTCCGTTGGCCGCCCAAAAATGAGATGCGAACGAGGGGTTGAAATCATAGATCATGGGTGGGTCACACCAACCCCAGAACCAGTGCCGGCGGAATGGCGGATTCACGAGTGTCGAACCTTCAAGAAGTAAGGCCCACTAGTCGGACAAACTACGTTGCGGCCATTATGATCCGGCTGCTTTGGTTATTGGCTTGACTGAAGGTTAAAAGATGTCGCCATCCACAGACAATTTTGACGAACCTCTTGCGATACTATCGGTGATCAATATTAGGGCTCCGTAACGGTTGATGAGATGCACACTATCCAAAAACAATTATATCATCGTAACCTCGAGCAGTGCTGCTTTAGGGTATAAAGCTGCTGAATTACTCAGGCAATTTGAACAGTCAAAGTAGTGATCTCGGCCTAAGTACCCAAAGCGAGTGGGAAAAGTAGTGCCGTATGTTCCCCAGCATCAATCGGCTGTGCCGGCTGGCTGAATCATGGTCCCGCCCAAGTCGTTTTGCATCTCCCAAGACAATCGTTAGAGCCACATCTATTTTGGGAAAGTCTGCTCGATGCGTGATGCGGGCGAGTCGAATTTGGCGACAAATTACTGCTGTCAATTTTCACTCTTTTCCTGCAATCGTCTCACATATGATTGGAAACGTGTGTGAGCATCTCACAAGCGAATCACCGTTGTTCGTCAAGTTTCCTCCAATTGGCTGATTATAAATTAACTAATCTGAGGCAGACAAACGTTTTGTTGGTAATATGTCCCGGACCTCTTACCCGTGTCTTGAAGAGCAATATGGGAAAAAGATGTTGGTTTCTAAGTCAAAAAGGCCTATATGCAACGATGTCAGTTGTACGAAATACCAAAAGCCAGCTACTGGAAACCAATCGGGGTCAAGAAGCAAATCACAGTCCCAGGGGAAGAAGACGACGGTGCAACAGTATGAGAGAACCTACCATCCAGGAGAAAAATGGTTTCCATCGTTCCAGTCCATAGCTGCATATCCAAGAAACAAGTCTATCTCTCGGATGAAACATACGAGGGATTAGATGTGACCAAACTGCGCAGTAGTCAGAAGGCCAGACCGCGAGAGCTGAGGTGCATACAGGCGGAAGATTGCGGCCTGCTGAATAAGATAAACGAGCTGCAATAGCGATTCATTCTGTAGACGTTTGCCAGCTCACAGAAAAATGGCCATATGAGGAGGCAGAATTGAGGTGTATAATGCGTGGGTTCCAACGTTATCGCAGTGACCGTGGCAATGCCGTTGGAGGCGGCTGTCTAGTATTGACCAGAAGCTCCATGAGGCAGTCACCCGTGAGCTGTAACTGCAGTTGCGTAAGTATTCAGGCGGCTGCCAGCCCTCTCCCTGTCAACCCCCTAATGATGGTCTTCGGGGCGTATCGAATTCTGGGTGCAACGTCGGGGGATGATGAAGCATTGCTGAAATCATTCCAGTCGGCTTGCCAATCAGGCTTTTGCTTGCTCGTTTTGGGAGATACCAATGCTCCTAAAGCCAACTGGCTATTGAGGTCAGTTAGTGGCAGAGGTTTTGATAACAAATTGTTTTACCGTGTCGACAACTCCACACTAACACAAAATTTTAGAGTGGTCAAGAGACTCCGGCCTGGTCAAGTGGCCTCAACGCTAGACTCAATCATAACTCGCCAGAGCAGCGACGTCATAAACGTGTTGCCTGCAGCATCATTGGGAAACAGTGATCACCTGGCGATTTGTTTCTCGCTCAAGTTTTCGATATCAGTAAAGCAGGCACACAAGGTGCAATTTTCTCAACCAATTCACTTCAAAACCGGCTATAGGAAGCTGATAGAATGACCTAGAACTCTTTAGTTTCCATGGTAGACGTCGACAGTTTGTGGTCGAACTATGTTTAGACACCCGCGCTCATGCAGATGGGAACGTCATTCAGAAACAAGTCAGAAAAAAGGGTTGGTGGCCATGGGTTCGCCCCGGGGTCAATGGAATTTTCCAACGTGAGCGTATAACCTGGAAGGCAAAAGGGGTTTAAAGGCTTAATGATATACGAAAAAGCTTGGAACGAAGCAGTCGAGGAAGTGACAAATGCTTGCCTGGCCTATGAGCTCAGCATAGCAAAGGAGATCAAACAAAACCCAGGGAGGTTTTCCGGTTGTGCCCAGTCCACGCTTCCTCCAAGAAAGAAAACTTGGAACGCAATTGTTTTTACAAAGGAGAGATTACATGGACTGACAAAACCATAGCGGACGCGTTTACACCAAAGTTTCAACGTGTTAATCGCTCAGACAACAGAGCACCTCAGCCTCGTTCTAACACCGTAGGCGTGGCCATGTTGGATAGGGAAGTTGTGCCCCACGAAGTTGAATTAGCAATATCCCTGCCAAACAGCACGAACTCCGCAGGACCAGATCACATCGGCCCGGTTATTTTAAAGCCTGTAGCCAAATTGCTGGTGTCGCCCTTCGCTCAACTGTTCAATCTCACGTTGGAAACAGTGGTAGTTGTGAGGGGGTTGAAAAAAGCTACCACAATTCCCATCTTCAAAGGTGATAACCAATCACGGGTCAGAGATTACCGACCGGTAGATTTCTGTGCGGAAATAAATTTCTCGAAACTCCTCAACATGGCTCCCCAACGAGTAGATCTTGTTTCATCAGCATACTGACGTTTTGAGACGTTGTTACAGGGAAGCCAAATAGAGGGGAAGTGATCTAGGTGTGCTATCTAGATTTCCATGAAGCCTTCGATTCTGTCAACCAGAGGCTTTTGGGCTGAAAGCTACAAGAAACTAGAGCACCTCCTAGAAACTGCAGATGGAACCAGACGTTTCCAGTTGGAACGTCGTGCAAAACAGTGGTGAGAGGATTACTGTCGGACGACGGTCTTCCGTTAAGCGGTGTGCCTCATGGGCCAATCCTTGCCCCTCTTCTCTCCCTGGCCGGCAACCCAGTTTGCCTATGTGACCTGTAAGCAGGTGGTATGAAGCTGGTGATAAGTGCACTGGATTCGCACTCTATCCGAAAGGACATTCTGAAGAACTGCAAAGGGACATTAAGGTAGGATATGCTGCTAAATAGTCTCGGAAGTCATATCCTCGCCAATGCTCTCCAGGCGGCCCCCAGGTGTGCAAGGAACGCACATGGACAGACAGCCAAGCTAACAATCAAACAGCAAACGAGAGGCTTGGGTATCCAGGTCACCAGCACGTTTATTCCATCCACTCTGTTTGCCGCTGCCGCGACAATAGCACGGGGGGCGCTATATCGAGTGAATTCTGCGACCGCTAACTCATGCTGAACAGGGTTCATCCCACTGTACTAGGCCATAGTTTATCCCCGTTTGAAATATTATACCCAAGCTTGGTCACCGTATCTCAAAAAAGACAGTCATCCTTGAAAAATTACGAAGACTCGTCACACATGTCATGAGGTATAAAGCGCCTAAACTACTCAGACCGACTTAGCTCGTCGAACTTATTCTCGCCCAAAGCCCGTCGAGTTAGAGACCTTACTGAAGAGCACGGAGTTATCCACCGCATCGGCTCAAGTCCTGTAGAAAATTTTTTCATGATGCATCAGTACAGACATTTTGGATGTAACAGTTTCACAATCAAGAAAACACGATCACGATTGGCTGCTCGACTCAACTTTTCCACTAACCGCGTAGTCGACCGGTGGAACAAATTGCCCGATAAATTGTTGAGGTCGCAAGCGTAGACGTATTCACAACTTATTTTGTACTAATCGAAGTGTGATCTGTTTCTGCAGTTCATGGGAACCAGGGTTTGTCATTTCTTAGCTTTTATTCCTACCCTTGGTCGATTACCGATTGCATTCTAGCCGACAGAAAACGCAGTCTGGTCAATCCCCAGATCACACCAGTTAGGCGTTAACACTTCAACAGGCACAGGCCTCCGTCAGGTCCTGAATTTGAAAATAAAATTGAAATATGTGGTGTTTTCTAACTTACTATACTTGACACGGGAGCTGCGATAAGTAACGTTCATGGGCCATTGTGTGGGGGTCAAGAGAACCGAAGGCGACCGATTGAGAATGTAATAGGTGAAAAATGAGTTTAATTTCAACGCGAGAAGTCCATGTGCGAGCAGGCGGGTACAAGGACAAACCAGTGGTACAACGGAATGATAAATCAGCACGCGAGGTGTCCATTGGTATTCCTACTGCCTTGAGCAAACGTCTGGGCCCATACAGAAGTTGGCAACGCAGGATAAAGATGGCAGTCAGAACCCTAACCTAGTCATCAACAAACAAATACGAGCGCCACAGGTGGAATCCTTAAGGTTTCATCACATTTAGTTCAATGGATATTTTTTTGACCGGTTGATACTCAAGTACTGTAGCACTGATTGTACTACGCGGTGGATGCTAATGGACTTCTGTACCCGACATCGGCGTTTGTTGTCAACAGTTCAAACACTGCAAGTTTCCTTCAAAAAAGCCCGACGCGTGTACCAAGAAGTCTGTTTCCACCTGCTTGTCTACTTGCTGCTGATCGACACTGATCGACACTGGTTACGTTCTGGCAATCCTCATTGTCATGATCACGTAGACCCGGGGGTATAAATGTCAAATCACCTTCATTACTGGGTAGAAGAGTACCCCATAAATGTCGTGTCTCCTACAGAAACATGGTTTGCTGCCTCCACCACGAGTGCCCCCCTCCCCCTGACATGGTTTCCTCTCTGCCTCATCTGGTCAACACTGTGCACCCTGTGAGCCAATCAGGTGTCTCCTCGATTTGCTGGTCGTCATTGGTTTTCGCCTGCAATAAATGTGCAGTGAACGTCAGCAGGACGCCTTCTCCCGAACTGAAAGCACGAGCTCAATGGTCGTTGACTTATCAGTTCTATTGTAGGAACATTTTGGGAATGTTTGATCTCCACGACAGTTCCAAAATTTGGATGCAATTGGTGCGGAGGTCCTACGTTTCGAAGTTCGATCGGGGTCTCCGTACCGCATCCGATCCACCGAACCCGTTTTCGGTGATCATAAGAGACGGGTGTACGCATGCGTACGTGGGGCCCATGTATTGCGCTCATCCACCGGTGTTCGAGAGAGGGCCAGCGGTCAAACGGGATGCTCGGCGTATTTCAACGTGAATTGGAACGTGGACGGCGAATTTCGGGTAACGAAATTCGTTGTGTTGCACAATCAACTGTGCGACGTGATTGCTGCAAAACACATGGCCCCAAGGCGTCGCCTCACCGAGGAAGAAATCAGAGAAATCCGACCGTGGCTGCTCAACGGCACAGTGTAAGTCAACATCACGCAATACATCCGGGAGCACTTCGATAAGAAGACAACGACGAAGGATGCGTGCAACCTAAGAGCACGTTTGTTCGCCAAAAGAAACACCATTGGCTACCTAGGTCGTTTGCACGCCCAACTTAACACAAGTGGTAAGTGTTACTATAACGTAGATGATGACAGTCGATTGACACACTTTATGTTCATGAGTAAGGAGCAGATAGAATTTTGTCGGCGCTGCCCCGAAGTTATCGGTATAGACGCCACTTACTGGAGTTGTAAGGAACGATATAATTTGTTTGTTTTAGTTGTTGTAGATGCAAGTGGTGTGGGCTTACCGGTTTGCTTCGGTTGGCTTGCAAATGAAACTACGGTAGCCATCGCCATGTTTCTCCGGCAATTCCTTCTCTTCGTTGGACCGGTGAACACAAGGACGACGATCATGGACGACAGCGCGGCCATTCAAGGGGCCATTACACAGAAAATGCCGCACGTCCATCAACTACTGTGCCGAGTGCACATGTTGCGAAACGTGCGCAAAAAAATAACTTGCAACGGCACTGTGAAGAAGTGGTTCCTGGTTGCAAAGCTGACGCGTAACCGCTGGAGGTACTCTGCAGCATTAGCTGTAATGCAGGCCACTGACTCGGCCTTCTACAATCACTACCTCACGGCCAGGCTGATAAGGAGATCTGAGAAATGGACCAACAGCCGCGGCCCAAAAATCCCTACATTCGGCCGGCGAGACAACAACTTTGTAGAGGCGACTCATCATTCAATTAAACGGCACAACTTGAACGCCCATATAAGAATCTGGCAGGCCATTGAGCGCACCACAGCCGTTTTCGACCATATAATAAACGACCGCCAGGCGCAGCTTGTGTATGCCTGCTGCTCATACCCTCACATCAATAATCGTGCTGATTACGTGGAGTTGAGTTGTCGTTTGGTCCCTAAGGCGGTGCAGCTGATTTCGGAGAACGTTGCCGATGGAAGTCTCCTGACTTTCAACGCCTCTCTCGTGAGTATTCGCGTGATTGACGGCAATCGGACGTATAACGTTAGTCCTACAACGTGGGCTTGTGATTGCCCCTTCGCAGTGGAGTACCTTCTACCATGCCGGCAATCCCTGCATGCGTATCAAACTTTCGGCAGGAATCTGGAAGAATTCCCTGTCGTCCCTCGATGGACCAGAATCTTCAATGGAATTCTTGACATCCCCGCTGCCAACTACGAGGCTCCCAGGAAAACCTACGTCAGATCCTCCGGAGTTGCAGCAGTCACCGAACTGGGAATGATGGCAAGAAGACAGTTGGATGACACGACGTCCAACCAGCTTCTGGAACCTAGTTCACTTGTTCAGTCCATTATAGTGAGATCACCTTTGACGTCCCCAAAATTCTCAACTCCCGGCGACGTGAGGTTTGCCTTGCTAGTACCGTCGCGATTGTTCACATTACCTTGTATATGTAAACTTACTACAAACCACTAGCATAAAAGTTAGTGGGCCGGTATAAGTATCGCAGTTATGCTCTCAGCTGTGTAATGAATTCGCACTATCTCTACTCCTGTAGGTTACATTCACTAGGATAATAATGTTGAGCTATTACCGTTAGGAACGCTGCTTAACCAGCCTAACGCTTGTTTGACTTCTGAAGGTCGACTGGAATTTTCCGTCGACGCACTCTTCCACTCTGGCGTCTGCTGTGCGGTTGTGCTCAAGGTGCTATCACGTCCAGCTCCCTAGCACCCCTTAATTGTTACGTTGAAGTCTGTTGTGAACGGTGAGTAAATCAATAAATAAAGTCTGTTTGCAGATTCATCGTTTTCTCTCTGCGACTCTCGATTCACGGTAGCATAAGGTTGGGAAAACTCTGGGCGTACGAATTCAGGATCTAGCACTACACTATGTTCGAATTCGTTCCTATTCCATTCACTAGTCGATTAGCAATGTTTGCACCATTTGCAACCAGAAACTTTTTCAGTCTCTGTAGACCAATATTTGCCTCCTTCTCACTTTCTTCATTTCCATAATTAATTTCGCCTTGCTGGTTTCGTACTTCTTTCGCACGCAGTTGGTTGATTTCGCTTGCGCCTGTCAGCCACAGTTGTCTACCTCCCTATGATTGGGGCGTTTCTGATTGGTGTACATGGTGCAGTTTGGTGAAGAGTTTTCAGTGTTCAGGTGGCAGCATTCGTTCGGGTTTTCCTATAGGGTTTTGTCATCTTGTGCGCCACACAGATTTCGCCTTTCATCATTGGTGTATGTGGTCCATTTGGACACACATACACCGCCCTATGTTTTCCACTAAGGAAAATTTAGGATCATGTGCAAAAATCCTACGCCCGTAAATGTGCGCGAATATTTTAGTCTCAATGTTTTGTAATGAATCCATGGAACTTCATGAAGTGTTACCTGTATGTCATTCGACAGTGGTAACTCCATCAGGCGGGCGGAGGCGCCTTTTCAAATTCGATTGGGCGTGCCGTCTGAGGTAATGTCGGTAGGTGCTTTGGCGCTGCCCACTCCAGAGTTTTCTTAATTAAAAAATTAGGAGCCTTCTTCACGTAGTGACCGGCCGGATCAGTTCGATGCCGCGCCTAACAGTCCTGAGGTGGAAGATGCTCCATTCGAAGATGAGTCCGCAGCTATCCTCGGTGATGACGGTTTGGACGAAGAAGAAGAGACTGGCGAAAACCTGTTCGGTGATGATATGGAACGTGATTACAGGTAATGCATTTTAAAAAAATATACTTCTCAAAGACCTATTCCTGAATTAGATGTCTATGAAGCTGAAGGCCTTGCTCCAGCTGATGAAGATCTAGAGGAGATGTCCCCCGGTGCACGTGCGGAAGCAGAACGTGAAATGAGGCAACGAGATAGAGATCGAGCTCTCGCATCTGGTGGTCTCCGGCGTGGTATACTTGCAGGTCTGTTCCCTTTTCAACGTCTCACTGCGTTTAGATCTGTACGGTCCCGATGAAGAGGAGGAGGTTGTACCCGTGCGACGAAGGCGTTTGGCCGAACGAGCAGCCGCTGGAGTGGGCCCAGACGCAGATGAGACTGAGGGTGTTCTAGAAAGCATCGAAAACCTCGAAGATATGAAAGGAATGTCAGTCATTGAATGGGTACAACAGCCTGCTACCCGTCAAGAAATAAAAAACCGTTTTAGGTCATTCTTGCGCACATTTTTGGACGAAAACGACCGTAATGTGTATGCTGAAAGAATCTTGCAAATGGCAAGGGAAAACAAGCAAAGCTTGTATGTTGATTATCAACATTTGGCTTCAGCCGAGCAAGTCCTGGCGTATTTCTTGCCAGAGGCTCCCCAATATGTTTTGGAGATATTTGACGAGGTACTTCTCTTCCCCTCTTAAACGTGATCCCACTAGGCTGCTCGCGAAGTCACTTTGACCCGGTTCCCTCGCTATGATCGTATCACCAATCTTATCCACGTTCGTATAAATGACTTGCCTCTCATCGAAGACCTTCGTTGTCTTCGACATTTGCATCTGCACCAACTTGTTCGAACCAGCGGGGTAATCACAAGCAGTTCCAGTGTTCTACCTCAGCTAAGCATTGTGCGCTATAATTGCACTAAGTGTAGTTGCCTCTTGGGTCCGTTCGTTCAGGGGCAAACCGGCGCCGAAGTACGCCCCACCACTTGTCCTGATTGCCAATCCGGTGGTCCATTTGAACTGAACATGGAACAAGTAAGCACTTCCATTTTGTCTACTCTGTGCCGACACTCTCTTTGGCCTTCGTCTTTCCTAGTATTGCTTGGCTGCCCACCACTTAGGCTTTGTCATGATGCGCGGATCTATACAGGTCGATTTTATTCGACAAATTTCCGGCTTGATTCTCACTCGGGTCCTTGAAGGTTGCTCGTTTCAGTTTCCGATTAATTAACCGTCGTGACTATGTGCACAATTATTTCTCAACCAGTTTAGCTCCCACAACTTCGAAACAATGTGTGCGTTTTTCCACGCATAATACTCACCTACTGTGTGCGAAATAACTGGCATCAATACCGAAGAAAAATGCAAAGAGAAAATAAATCTGGATAACGAGTGGAGAAAGCTAATTTTCAAGTCGTGGAGACACCGTCCAAGGACGTTTGTTCCTTGGGTGCTAGTTGGGAACGCCCTACTACAACAAGCCGTAATGTCAAACCATTCGTGCTCCGTAACAGTCACACGTTAGCCATCAGCCCTTCAGTTGTAGCCCAGCGTGCAGATAGAGCACAGCTTAGAAGGCAATGCGTTCGTTCATGCGTGATATATCGGAGCCAGCGGAATCTGCGAGCTGGGACTGGCGCGTCGACTTATCGACACACTGCGCACTAGAGGCGCCAGTAACCTCGTCTCCGTCTTTACATCATGGTAATACGTCCAGTGAACGTTTTTCAGGTGACGACCGTGCTAATTGAATACCGTCCGTGCGAGCTGGCTGGGTTTCACAGTTGCGCAGGACTGGTAGCACAGTCTTCTATAGAAAACCAAGCCGTATCAACGCCACAAGTGGCGTAAATTGGCAGATGCCGTTTGAGTTTTATCCGTACTGTTTGTAATCCCATCAGAGAGAAAAAGTCTCCAACCCGTCAAGGTTACCCTGCGCTGTCCCTGAGGCATCGGTAATCAGAGTGGTCATGTGCATATCCTAACTACCGAAGCCTAACATCTTGGTGCTCATTTGTATGCATATCTGAATCCTGCAGAGCGTTTTGTAAGAACTCGTCTGATATAGAATTGAATGCATAGGAACTAGTCAAGGGTATTACAATACCGAAGATAGAAAGTAAACCTTGTGGTTATTACTGTACCTCTCAGTCACTTTTGTGCTACCCAGCTTTAAACTGCGACGAAGCGGATGCTTTCAATGTCTACTTGTGTAGCCATGTTCTAGCGAACGGGGAGCTTGAAAATTTGGTTAAGACAGCCACAGACGAGGCGGAGCCCGCTCTTCCCTTGGAGTCTATGCCGTGGCGTTGCTTTTAATGTGCGGAACACAGTGACAACAAACAGTTTTAACTTAATGAGCATCGGGTTACCATTATTCTAGTTGACGCCACTTAAACTCTTCCAGAAGCAGGTTTTAGCGAATTCGCTAGTTCGAAACGATTTCATTAACCCAGAGTTCTGTACCAGTCGAATTCAGACACCGTTTGGTTGATCTCGTGAGATAACCGTAGCTGCTTAGCAAGAACCGACTTGTCTGTTAGTAAAGCGTAGACATCTTTATATCATTCATCGCAAGTACAGTGCATACTAATTTGGTAGGATGTCGTATGAAACAGAATCAGTGTCAACCACTGAAACGCCGGTTTTCATGCACGTATATGTCCTTGAGCAAAAATTACTCATTTATAAAGTGATTCGTATCACTTTTCCCCTACCATACGCGGGCTGTTAAATTCGTCACTTATGCAGGCCGATTAGCACGCCTAAGTTTAAGGTTTATTCCTCAGCGTCATCATGAGCCAGACTGGCAGCATGGATTTCATGCTACACCGCACAATCTTTGCGCCTATCTTTGACCTGATCGTGGCTACTTTTATCACTGTCTTAGCGGAGATGTTTGACCCGTATATCTTCCTTTTTGTTCGGATCAGCTGAGAGCGTCCACTATGTCTATGGAATATTTACCTACGAAAGAAGAGGGTTGGTCGTTTAGTTGGGTGTTACTTGTTATTCAACATAGGACCACATATTGCATTTTAAAAAAGATGAGGAGGAACGATATCTAAGGCCGGACTGAAAAACAAGAGGAACACTCGTCACATAACGTACCAACAAAGCTGGAGAAGAGAAAAAATAGGAGGTTACGATGACCCAGGTGTCTGAAAAAGGAAGCGAGTGAATTGCAAAGCGACGGTGGTTATTGGTTGACACGAACGAGAGAAGGCTGGATATAACTGACAACCCACTCGATCCTGACGTACTCGTTTTTTCGCCGACATGTGCTGCGTGCGCTGAAGACCTACTGTTCCGAGGTAGCCAGCGCATTTGCCGTCACATTCACTGTACATAAACACACTCAAACGCATCTTCCAGAATGCCGTCTGTGACAAAGGTGATCAGGAAGGGCAACAGTAACCCATGGCGTCAAAAAGACGTTCGGTTGTCGCCGTATAAATCTGTTTGCGCGCTCTGTTTTGTTCAACTTCGAAACGCCCGGGATTTGCGATCAATTATCCAACAACGATCCACAGCCTTCGATCGTTGGATCACGCACTCTGCAAGCCAGCTGAACGTTTGTCGTGCTGGGCTTTACATACTGAGACCACCAACGGTTGAGTGTAACCGTATGGTGATCAAGCAGCAAGGTGGTCACGAAGTATGAAAACCTTAGTTATTCCACGGAGTGAAATTGGTGGATGGCACCTTTTAGTAACGTTTTCCTCTCCGAATATATTCCACTCTACGGTTGAGGTGAGCGGCGATCACGGCCACAGTACCTTCCAATTAGGCTCGACGCCGTTGTGATGATGGTTGTGTGAAGATTTGCATGCACCGCGAGGAGCAACTAACGAAAAACACGGAGGAAAAATTGCTCAAATAATGAGTGAATAACCCTGAGGACGCAGGCTGACGTGCAGCTGCCAGACAGCTACGAAGAAAAGAGGAGGCCCCAACCGAGAAAAATAGACGGGAAGGGGGAGGACCCAATTATAAAAAAACAACTGCGTCTACGCCTAAACATTCAACTGCAAGGTGTCTACAACTAGGGGACAAACAACCGAGCTGTAATTAAAAGTAGGGCGTTATCAGCAAGATAACTTCCTTGGGGCTTTCACCACCCCATGCTATTAAATGCATTCACTTCACGGAAAACCCGGCTGAACAACGGCATTCACGCCACTGAGCCCGATTCACTGAAACCCCATCGGAATCCTATATCAACCGACTCCGTGGGTCGACAGGACCCTACCTGGGGGACATACCCGACCTACAGTGGCCAGCCCCATAGTGAACGACCTCATTTCTCTACGCCAGGCCATCACCTATCCACCTTGTATCTCACACCAGTCAGCCACAGCGTCTGCAATGAATGCTCGGTGTGGGAGACGACCAGCTGGCAACCTTAATACATGACCTAACCATGTAAGTCTGTGCAAATGTAGGGAGTGAACAAAGGAACTCGTTTGTCAATTACCACCAAATACCCGCTTCCTAATCTCGATGTGCGCTTCTAGAGTTGCTCAGACGCAAGGATGTATTGACGCACTATGTGAACATGCTGCCGGCGTTTTATTCCCATACTTCGACTCGGGCTAGGGTTTATGGTGTACTTCCTGGCATTCTCAGCACTAGGAGCTACGTACGCCGAGGATGCTCATTTTCACCATTTTTGTCCAATTTTCTCATAGACGAAATAATGGAGGACTGTCTGCGGCACTCACAAGATGCCAGCGTGGGCCTTTTACTTAGTGGAAAACTGAGTGATATTGATTATGCTAACGATACGTTGTTTCTGTTTAACAACATTCAAGCAGCACGAACAGTGCTAGACGCTGTTTCGCACTGTGTTAAGTACTTCGGAATGCGCCTTGCAACCCCAGAATACAACGTGCTTCTGCGAGACTGTTGTAGCTACGTTGATTTAATGGTAGACGATGAGGTCATGCAAGTTATTGACCTTTTTGTACCTCGGAAGCTGCACCAGCGGTGGCAGAAGTGTAGGGAATGAAACAGAGGCTCGTATCTTTGAGGCTAGGACAGTATTCGCTAATCTGGGTTATCGCCGGCGACCGAGAGGCATCTCTGGGGAGCTTACGGATCGCGTATATAACGCAATAGTGAGAGTTATATTGCTTCACTACTGCGATACTTGGTCGGTCGGAGTAGATGTGACTCGTCTTCAGGTATTTGACCACCGATGTGAGCGTTCGATCGCACTTGTTGGGTGGCGCTAACGAGTAAGTAACGCAAAGGTTAGGAAGCGGTTATTTGGTGGTAATTGCCAAACGAGTTCCTTTGTTTACTCCCTACATTTGCACAGACTTACATGGTTAGGTCATGTATTAAGGTTGCCAGCTGGTCGTCTCCCACACCGAGCATTCATTGCAGACGCTGTGGCTGACTGGTGTGAGATACAAGGTGGATAGGTGATGGCCTGGCGTAGAGAAATGAGGTCGTTCACTATGGGGCTGGCCACTGTAGGTCGGGTTTGTCTGCCAGGCTAGAGACCTCATGGCTCACGTAGGCGGTGGCTGAAGATTTTGGGTGAGAGCAGCGAATCAGGCTCCGTGGCCTGAATGTTATTGTTGTTTGGTCGAGTTGTCTGTGAAGTGAGTGCATTTAATGGCGTGGGGTGGTGCCTTACATCTACAGCTCGATTGTGTTGTTTGCAGGATGTATTTACCTTGGTGTGAAATGTTTGAATTTAAACGTAGTTGTTTTATTAGCGGTTGAGTGCCCTGCCATTCCTTTTTTCTCTTTCTACACAGGGTTTGCCCTGTTCATGGCCGTGCGGCATTTACACGTCAGTGTTAACCACTGATGTTTCACTGCCTCTGATGTTGACTGTTTATCATCTGTTTTATCCCAAATGATAAGCGCAGTCATCTCCATGAAACGTAGGAGGTTTATGGGACTGTTCACTGCAACAAAAAGCAGACGAACGCTACCAGAAATTTATCAGACTGTTACGAAGTCAATAAACAGTGTAGCATTCGAAGCTTGTTAATGTGATTGGCCACAAAGCGATGCACAGTCTAACGCAAGAAAGGTACTGAGGAGAAACAATCGGCCAGCCGGCAGTAAGTGGGAAATTCCGATCTCGTCGTAGTGCCGTTTAAAAAAGGGGCTACTTGTTAGCTGTCATCCAGCCGTCACGTTTAATGTATGTGGATCGTTTTCGACCATGGAACGACAACTTTATTGTTAGTATTAGACCAAGTATTTTTTGTGTTCTCTAAGGGAGTGTGCGCCTAGACTGTTGCGTTTCATTACTGCTGTTGACCTCAATCTATGTTCTCGAATAGTACAGCTCAAATACCCGTTAACAAACTCCAGATCTCAATCGAATGTTTCTTACATATTCTTTTTTGTCAGACGAACCAAGACCCCATTTTGAATTAAACAAATCCGTGTAAGCTCTGCGCTGTTTCTCATGTCGCGTCATCAGTCCTTTGGCGACTCTTCTTTCAGAACAATAAAGGTCCCGTTAGTTGCTCTGCTGTCTGGATTTTGCTTCTTGATGCACACTAGTGTAAGGTATTCAGTTCGCTTGTTAAAAGTCTTTCATCAATTATTCATTTGCGATTATCTACTGGTTTTTATCTCCGTCATGCTCCACCTGTTCTCTCTATATCGGTAAGTTATGATCAAACGCAGCGTAATGTTCATTTTCCTTTCTGTCCTCTTCTATCGCGAGCAAAATTACTGAAGCCAGACGGGGAACATTGGGATTTAAAAGTTAAAATGAAAACTGATTTTGGCTGGTTGGTAGAATATATGGGTTTTTCGTTGAGTAATTGCTGTTTCATTTCCCCTATCTTCCGGTTTGTTGCTGGCAGTTTTCAAGATTGTTCCTCAATAACCTCCCATTTGGTTTTACCTCCATTTGTCTGTGTGCCTTTTTTCAGTCGTTGTGATTCCGTGAATTTTCCGTTCATTTTCATTCTGATTCTACTATTGCTGTTTTCAATCTCTCCACAATTGCGTGCTGTGGACCGAGTAGTTGAAGTATTCATCGATGCTTCCAGGGATTGAGAATAGGTCTAGCTAAAAATGACTTCACGTTTGTTCATTTAACGCTGTATGCAGTCCTTCGTTAACTTTTGGTTTTTCCAGTAACTATTCTCAGCATCTTGTCCTAATCAAGCTCTCCAAATTTCTCGTCTTTGTTCAGACTGTATTCAAAAACTACCAGAGGATCACTATTCAAGAGAGTCCGGGGAAAGTTCCGCCTGGACGTTTGCCGCGATCTAAAGATGCGATTTTACTCGATGATTTAGTCGACGCTTGTAAACCGGGTGATGAAATCGTGAGTTCGGCTCACATAAAGCTCATTTCATCTCCTTAGGAACTTACGGGCATTTACACGCACAGCTACGATTCCTCACTGAACACACAACAAGGATTTCCCGTGTTCGCAACAGTAATTATAGCAAACAATATAGTCCGGAAAGATGATAAGGTGAGTTGCTTTTATCACTATGTTTATTGTCCTATAGGTCACCGTAGCAAAGCTGACAGATGAAGACGTTCGTGCTATTATCAAGCTATCTAGAGACGAACGCATTGCGGAACGAATTTTTGCCAGCATCGCCCCCAGTGTTTACGGTCATGATGATATTAAACGAGGAATAACTTTGGCTCTTTTCGGTGGTGAACCGAAAAATCCGGGTTTGTCATTCGTTAAATGGATGCCAGTTAAAGTGTTTTATTCGTGTTTGACTTTTTCTTGACCCATTTCATTGCATCTAAGATTGATGGATGGATGTTTATTATTTTATACAATTTGTGAACAGCAGATAACACTATAAAACCTAAACAATCGGTCCGACTTATGCTTTGCGAATCACAATTTTAGGTACTAGTTTGGATCCTGCTCGCTAGAGTATACTGTTCACAGAATTAATATCGCTTAATATGTATTGGAGTAAAAGTACGAAAGTCATGCATAAGTGCCATAGGCATTTGATCTGGGATGCTATTGGTTATTTAACAACACGTGATTGTCCATTTACTAATAAACGACTAGCCGTTCTTAAAACTGGTAGCTCTGTCACTTGGGCCGTTTTCGAGTTGTTTTCACACACGATCTCTTAGGTGGATTGTAATTGAACGGGTGTACAATGATCATATTCGCTTTGCTTCTATGCCCCACATTTCCCTACAATGCAGTGCCAGGTGAAATTGCTTTTCAGCTATGACGGAAACAGGTTGATGCTGTCCGCCGTTTTTCAGTTTAGACATCCGGCACCATGTTTCTTTTACTATTATACTACTCGCATTTTATAGTAGTTTAATGTTACTTTGATTTCTTTTGTTAATATGGTATTCTAGGTGGAAAGCATAAGGTCCGTGGGGACATCAACGTCCTGCTATGCGGTGATCCAGGGACAGCAAAATCCCAATTTCTCAAAAGTGTCGAACAGTTGGCACCTCGCAGTGTTTTCACAACAGGTCAAGGTGCTAGTGCAGTCGGTTTGACGGCCTATGTCACTCGAAGCCCGATGTCCCGTGAGTGGACACTGGAGGCAGGCGCATTGGTACTCGCTGATCGGGGTGTGTGCCTCATCGACGAATTTGACAAAGTAATGCACACTCTTCTACGTTTTTAATTTGCTGTTTCTTTCAAGCGCTCTGAAATTTTGTCACTGAGCTGTTCTGTCAAATCCTTGTCTTTGAGTAGCGTGTGACGGTTTTGAGAAGTTTTCAATTTCCTATTGGGTTTGTAATCCATTTACCCATATTTGTCTCGCAGTCGGCCTATACTGCGTCAATAGATTATGAGAAATTGGTTGTCCGACATCGTCTTGTTTCCTGCTAATTACTCTAGACCAAGCTTGTTGATACAATGTTTGATTTCTTCCATCATAGATGAACGATCAAGACCGAACATCGATTCATGAGGCGATGGAACAACAGAGTATTTCCATTAGTAAGGCCGGAATTGTAACCAGTCTGCAAGCACGGTGCACAATCCTTGCCGCAGCCAACCCGATCGGTGGACGGTATGACCCCAGTATGACTTTTTCGGACAATGTGGACTTGAGTGAACCAATCCTTAGTCGATTTGACATACTTTGTGTTGTCAGAGACACTGTAGATCCCATTCAAGTGAGTCATTGCTTAACTTGTCCTGAATTTCCTAGTACGAAAGTTCAATACACGGGCATTTCCCAAACCATTCGATTGTTATCTGTGGGCATGCTAGCGCATTGCCTTAAGCTGCCCACTATGTCAGATTTTTTTTAATTGCCGCGAAAATATTAATCGTTTTGCCTCACTCACATTGTATTTGGCAGTTGCTCTGCCTGTGGTCCTCGCGCACAGGTGGCCCCGGTTTCTGATTCGTTCGTTCCCAACGTTTTGGTCATCTCGATTCCTTGTATATTCGTTTTCCTCGCTGAAAATATTTCTGGATTTCATCACCAGTCGACTGTAGTTCAACGTCTGTTAAATTGTGTGGGCATCACTCGTGTGAACGCCATTCTATCACACGGGTTCTATGTATTAGTGATGTTGCAGGTGTTGCTTACAGTGAGGTTGAAGTTCCTTTGTAAATTATGTTTGTTGATTGATTAGACTGGTGTAAAACTCTGTTTTGGTACCATTAAATAAACCTTATCGACGTAGAGTCGCATAAGCTTTGATTTCTATTCTTATGTTTACTTGTGCGTAATGTTAAGAATTTTTAAGGTTCGGTACGCTAATTCATGCTTTTTATTCCGGTCCTAGGACGAAATGCTCGCCCGTTTTGTTGTTGGAAGTCACATGCGTCATCATCCAAATTTATCACCTGAAGAGCGAGTCACGTTGATGGATCGGCTTGTTGAGTCTGGTGCTGCCCGTTCCTCACCAGACCTGCAACCCTTGGAACAGGCATGTTTGCACTGTTTTTTGCTACCCAATGTGGTCTTTGTATAACAATCCCTAAAGCTAGGATCGGATGTGTTCGTCCATGTGGTTGTTGGCGTCACTAATGTGCCTATACCGATTGCACTCGTTTCATTAACTAATCACTGATCATGCTACCCCAAGGCGGTAATGTCATAATAGAGATGGAGGTCGTTGACTGGTTCATGTACTTGGGAAAATGTATCTCATGGTGGAAGTGTAGCCAGTGCACCGCATTCCCTATTTTTAAGACAGTCTTCTCTAACTTATGGTATACCCGTTTCGAAAGGGGTTGGCTAAAATAACTGCGACCATCGTTGAGTAATGTCGGATTTTTATTCACATTACTCACCCACAACGATCGACTGGCAGTTAGCACTGATGCTTAGCTGAAGTATACTCACAACACCTTTAGTTTAAGGATAAAACGGGTAGTACTTACTATAACCGTTTTGTCTAAATCCATACTCTTAGTATTAACCTGATTCCATGTCGCGACTGCTACGACTTTCACTGCTCACCTTCATTATCTGCTGTACAGAGAACCCGTTGACGCAACAGCAACATTTCAACCACTGTTTGGTTAGCCGCCATCTCCCCTATCGTATCTAGCCAGATGCTGACTGGTTCACGAGCTTTCACTCAGAAGACAGGCGTGACCCATAGTTCTTAAAATTTTCTGTTCTCATCCTTGGAGTACCGGGTTGCCCTTAACCATTTAGTCCAGTCAGCTAGATGAGTCGTTATTTGTTAAAATCGCGTTTACTCCCCTCAGTTCCAGACGTAATACGTGCGGATTACGTACATCAGGCAGGGACAGATAACAAATAAACAAGCACACAATCACACCACGTATTGTGTAATCAGAACCGCGACAATCCGTCGGATTGTTTCGACTTCCGAGATGAAGCGCTTACTGGTTAGTTCCGGCAGGCTTTATTCCGCTAAAGGCCTTAGTACCCAAATGTATCTTGCATCAGCTAAATGGAACGATCTGATGTTCTCTTGTCATGAGGCGTTTAGCAATCGGTGTCGTGAAACTCCAAGCGACAGGCTCATTAGATTGGGGTTGTGACATCGATTTTATTAACTATTTCAGAGTGTATTCGCTGGTCCGTGGACAACTTGATCTGTTCTGCCTTTGTAAACGTCGCTGTAACTGTAAGTGAACTGGCACGCAGCGTAAGGAACGAAATAGTTAGACGAACTGCGTCCGTTGCTATGTGAAATTGGTTCTCTGGTGGTTTGAGGTGAACGCATTTAAGCAGCCGCAAACCTGAAAACCCGATTAAGCTTTAATCTGAGCTTAAGGTCGTTTGTTGACGGTTTCTTCTGAATTACGAAGGTAGAATATCTCATTTTGAGCTATTTGTGTTGCCTTATTGCTCCTGTCTTCCTTGTGGTCTCTGCATTTCCCACCTATAACCATTTGCCACAATTGCTCCCTGGTGTCTCCTGATCTCTGGACAGCTTACGAGAGATTCGAATACTCTGGACCTAGTTGAGCAGGGCTTTGACCAAACATATTTGTAAGCAATTGGAGTTGACTATATTGGGCGTCTCACGTTGCCTTACGGTAAACAAGACGCTATATCGTACCACGAACAATTGAACGTTTACACCGCTAACCCGTTCACTTTTATGAACCATATCTGAGTGAGTACCCAGTCAATCCTAAAATGTCTCCTGACGTTGGTCTCTATGAACTACCCGTCTATGTACGTATTTATGTATGCATATCAGAAATCAAATCACGTGTTTTGTATATCAGGTCCTTATGCTATTCAAAATGGAGCGTTCACATCACAATTCTGGGTAGCAGTAAGATCGCACAAAATACAACCGTCTCACGGAGGGTAGCGTTTACAAAAGCGAGCCAGTTAGGGTGAAATTCATTACGTGTGCGCCCACCCAAACGTGTTCTAAGGCTCCTACTGGTTCAAAGGTGTCTTTCACACCCTAGCAGTAACGTATTTCTAATGGACCCTATAGTGTGTGTGTGCCATACAACGAATAAATTTATGGTAATTCGGGCAAATGGTCAGACTTAGGGTGCCCTATCTTTTTATGATTTTGGAGCGTCACTTTCTGGGAGTTCCCGTTCCAGTTGGTTGCAACGTTTCATACTGAATTTCAAGGATATACCCATGTACCAGAATTCTTTTGCAGTTTAAATTTCCAGCAATATGCTACTTTCGACCACTGCTCACTTCCGCTGGTCTTCTAGATTAGTGTTCGTTTTCTATATCTACCCATCCTTGCTCATGACGACAACATCAGAGCTTTTATCCTACGTAGGAAGTGCCAAGTGTTGCGTTTCTCTCAGTGCTCTAATTGCTCGATAGTGTTTTTTTCTTCAGACGGACTATTGGTGAGTGGGTGCAGATAAAAATTAGCTGGGACTATCGACCAATTTTGCACTGAACCAACTCATTTCACGAGAACAACTAATCTCGTTTGCTGATAGTGATTAAGCAACGAAGTTTTGGTCATCATCATCATAGACAGCAATACACCAGTNACACCAGTCGGTTGTTGGTAGAGAGGATTTCAGTGATGAAGATCAACCATGTTCACACGCCCAATGTTTATGTGTTTAGGCCGTGTGCTGGAAACGTTGGTCGTCATTTGAGACATCTAACACTTCCTGTCCGATCTCCAATCTGTTGGCTGAAGAAATGGACTGGCTATTTGATAAGAGAAAACCGGCAATTAGTACGTCAGGGACTGTAGGTCGTATTCGTCTCTCGGGTTGGAACCTTGTTTCTGGCTGCATACGTTAAGGGAGGTGGTGGTCAATCGGGCTTAGTGGCTTGGTTTCGCTGTTGCTCTGCGGAATTGTTCGTGAAGTAAGGATAGTTGGCGACGAGCGGTAGGGAGATTCACAAGGAAGCTGTCTTGCCCCCAATTGCGAGTCGGTTGTCTACTTTTCAAGGTCTAGGCACGTTACTTTCACTTGTCTGGATTCTGACAGGGATTAACAAGTGAACTTCAGTATTCTTCTATTATTTTGTCTCCCAATTGGAATTTTTCGTTTTTGTGTGTATCACTCAAGTATCACTGTCAACCACTGATAGATTATCATCGCTGATGATGATTGTCCAGTCATTCGTAGATTACTCCACTGAATTCAAGGCTCCACAGAGTGCACCGTGTAGTAATTAGTAAGTTGTTATGTTTACTGCATTGGTTGATGAACTAAATAAATGCATTTTCAGGGTTCCAGTGAATGAGCTCGTTCGGTCGTCACTGCCACTCACTAGATTTCTGTTTATCAGCTGCCGTCACGCGAAATGTGCAATTGAATACTTACAAGTCTCAGTGCGCTGCATATCCTTATCCTTTCGCAGCCATGTTTGGCGACTGACTGGGAGGTAAAGGTTTCACCTGCGCTCTTATAACTTCTGCCTAAGCTTAAGTGACACCCTTTTGACACAATGCGGACCTCACTGTACTGTGGACCACACTTCCGCCACCTGAGATGCACTCACGAACCAGTCAGCAACCGCCAGAACACCTTTCTCTAGTCTAACGTGAACGGTACTGTCAGTGTTGAGGCAGCATTTGGCACGTTGAGGCTGAAAAACATGCAAGTGACCCAGGGGAATGGGAATCCTACCTACCAGTATCTGCGCTTTTGAGAGGTCGTCAAACCACAGTAACTTGTTAGCACAACCCAGTTGGCAACTGGTGGCGTTGGTCACAGTGCGCTTTGAATTTAATGTCACAGGTTGAATGTTGCACAATAGTGCAGTTCACGGAGGTCGTTTCAATTTCTTGGTCATTCGGGTTTGTTAAAGACACCAATTGATATTATCAATTGTCTATGAAAGTCCCTTAACTCTTGCCATGCCATAGCGTGATATGTGAATTGGGCGCAGTTACGGTGTTTGTACCTACCTAGACTCCTTTCTCCCAAACTGGCTAAACCTATCAGCGTCCTCAAGTTGGCGCATTTGTGTCCGAACTGTTAACACCTACGGTCGCAGCGTTCTTGCATCGGGCTCAGTGTTTGGAATGGATGTAAATTGATTGTTTTATTCATTACATTCAATTAAAAAATGTACTCTAAATTGAGCACTGCACGCGACTTACTTTGCTTAGTGTCATAATAGTCTACGTATGTCCATACTGTGCACGTAAACAAATTTCTGTTTTTTTTTGTGTACACTTTTATCACTAACTTACCTAATTTATAATGGGCTCGAGGTAACAGCATTGTTAGTTTAAACTCTATTTGCTACGAACATTTTTGCCGTCTAGTTTTGTGCGGTCTGAGAATTCGACGCATTCGTGTAGTCTTTTGCGTGGTAGCAAACGTCTAGTACTGATAACGTCGACTTTTTTAAGGTATCATTCTACCGCAGGACCTGGAATCTGTTACTGTATGTTTGAAAAGTGGTGTTCTGATTTGACCGAGCTGGAAGCTCGTTCTCGCTTCCTGACTATAGGATGCTTTTCTAATTGTTTCATATCATTGTTTTGCATAGGACAATTCAATCGTGTTTATTGTGAGACACCAGTTGCATAGTGGCCAACCTTGTGGAAACGTAGTTAGACTTGAAATCCTACCGGTGGTAAGAATCCGTTGTAAGCTGTTCAACTTTGCGCTTAGTTCAATAGATGTTTTGCTGCAAGCCTCATTAACATCGGATTGCGACGTTGCGGTTTTTAATTATCACAACCGGGTGCTAAGTGATTGTTATATGGGGTCAGTATTCCGATCGACGCATAGTTGGCCGTCTTTTTTCTAGTTCTGCCCACCGAATAGCGAACACAGTCAACTCGTATGTATGCATGCGCGTGTATACGGTGAACTGTTTCTTTCTGGTCTTTCGTTTTGCTTCATCTGAGTATATTTCTTTCGTAAGTCTGCGACTGGTTAGCCTTTGTCGGTTAATACACTTACGTGCCGGTTGTGTTCGTAATCATCAACCGAACCGATAACACCTACTGCGCCCGCATTCCAATAATGCTACCATACGGGTCGAATTCATTGGTAGTCTTCGTTATGCGAAGACGGGAACCCTGGCAACGGTGTCGTGTTGTTTTGACAATCTGAACGACTGGCTGAGCGTCGATGGTCGTTATTAGTGATGTGCATATCGGTGAACTATGCCAGCTTATCAGATTAAAAATTAATTGACCTGCTGTCCACTGAAACTTAAAACTACCGTTTAGTTTCCTTGTGGTGATGCTGCTGCGTACCAGTTCAACACAGCTCGATGTTAGCCTCACAATCGACAGAATAGTCGATGGCTGTGAAATCGATCATTGTCTGTTTCGAACACTGGTCTCCAGGTTCACGACCACTGATGGTACGACAGCAAACGTCTTTTGAGTTTTAAGTAGATCATTTTATGTGTGCGTTCACTTATGAGTCGAATGTATAAGTGACCTAAGTATGGTAATGACTGACGTGTTATCGTTAGTGGTGTACTCAGCCATCGGTTTAGGCAGCCACAGAGTTCCAACCCTATTCCTGAACTACTATGGAGCTCACTCAAAGAAGCAATCACTTTTCAAACGCTGTGTAATTCTCCCACCAGTGGCGATTCCTTCGATCAGTGTCCTATCCGGTATTCGTTTTGCGCTAAAGGTTCAGAAATTAATCAGTGGATTTCAGAGGTGTAGGTTTCACGAAACCTGGTTTTGTCTTTTGCGGAATGTTTGACAGCAGTTGTGCCATTTTTAGTGTAAGCTGTTACTTTTAGTCATCGCTGTTTGTTTTCATGTGGATTCTGTCTCAGCCTGACTCGTTTGATCTACCTACTTCATATTTTCTCGGCGTACAAAAATGAATGAGTCATTGAATTTTTCCTGTTTACTCTGAATCCCGTCTTGGAGTTCACTTGTTGGAATCATCGTTACTGAATTGTTTTGTTTTTATAATGGTTGTGCCCTCTGAATAACACTGTCTGATTCTGTTCGAGGACAACTTTGTCCTTCTTCACCTCTTTAGAGCTGGAATATCTGACTCAAGTTTTGTTTCACTTCAAGATACGGTTCACATTTGCCTTCAGACAGTGAGTGATATACAAAAAGCAAATTTTTTGAGCTGGAGGCACCGATAGTGACTGTCTCGTCCACAACTTTAGATTGATGACGCCGGTATTTGTAAGAATGAACTATCTAATCGCTACGTTCGATTTTCATATCATCACGCATCATTACCCCAATCCCAATTGGAGAAATTTCAAGGTGCTAATAAAAATCCAATTTTTACGTCATGAGCTCTAACCCCTTGAGACTAATAAGGTTTCAGCAACTTGCGGTCACTTATCCCACATGTTGTCCAAGCATTGATGTAATTTAAATTCAATTATCTTGATTAAAATCATGACCTCGTGAATATGCTGTTTTACTCAATTCACCGGCCCAGTTCCCTTATTTCATCGATTTTACTCCTATGGCCATCGCGTTCCGCTTGAATTGTCTGTTTATTCCGGTTCCAAGATTATGTTTCAAATCTGTCGTTCAGCCCAGCTGTGTTTCGTTTTCCGCGGTCTGCTGCAGCTTCGCCTGCCCCGCTGCTCACTCACTCGGTAGACAGCCCATCGGCATCGTATGCGTCATCGGCGTGTTTTAATTGTGATTGGTCAGGTTCCGTTTGATGTGTCTACCTCGCATCCGACAGACCGTAAATTAGACACTGCCAGCACCATCACTTGCGTGCACTTGTGTGTGGTTTGGTCGTGATCTTGAGTCGTGACTGCCCCCTGCATCCTGCTAGTTGACAGACTACACGTTGGCTAACCTGTCTCACGTCCACCTGTCTGTACACGGGCTGCTCTGCTTGCACCCATTGGTGTGTATGTATATATACACAGATCACCTGTGCATCTCCGTGATCATGCAAACGATGCTCGAGCTGGTGGTACTCATTTCGTCTGTCGCTGATTGATCTGCGGTTTACATAAGCCCACTTACATAATGGTTGTTCGCAGATGGATTGGTAGTGTTATCAAATCTTTCCTGTGTTTATCTAGGAGTTGCTGAAAAAGTACATCATCTACGCAAAAGATCGTATACACCCGAAACTAAACCAGATTGATCAGGACAAAATCGCTGCCGCCTACGCCGATTTGCGACGTGAGTCCATGGTAAGTCATTCCTCGTTTGTGTCTCGCTGGTATTCTTGTCCGGTCTAGGGTTCGAGAAAGTGTTACCAGTCACCCACTTAGTTAGCCATTTAGAAATCTCACGTTTGTATTGTTCACTGTATCCGTGGCAAATGACATGTGAACATCAAATAGAGTAAGGTTCACTTACGTTTCAAGCGGGATTGTGTTTCTTTGTTATCAGTGCCATCTAAGCACGAGATCTAATGTGGTTTGTTGTAGCTCGTGTGCGTGTCTTCGAGATTTGGCCGATGATTCATTTGCATTCCCATGCGCGCGTGCTAATTATATATGCAATTCTCTATCCTATGCCCTATTACCGATTGCAGAGCACGGGAAGTTTGCCTATCACCGTGCGACACATTGAATCGGTCATACGAATGTCCGAAGCGCATGCACGCTTACATTTGCGCGAGTTCGTCAATGAGGATGACGTGAACATGGCTTTGCGTGTGATGCTCGAGTCGTTTGTGTCAACACAAAAGTTTAGCGTCATGAAATCCATGCGCCAGGTTAGTCTTCGTACTTCTGCGATCATGAGTAATCACTTATACTTGTTAAAACTCACGGAGCACTCATCGATGAGGTTTTAATTGTCTCTTTTTAGACCTTCTCGCGCTTCCTAAGTTTTCGTCGGGACAATCAGGAGTTGTTGCTGTTTCTACTCAAGCAGTTGGTCCATGATCACCTCGCGTTTCAGCGTATTCGCCAAGCTACTGAACAAGAGTGGCGTATTGAGATTCCTGAACGGGAATTGGTAGACAAAGCGAAACAGATCAATATCAGTTCGGTGCGCACATTCTTACAAAGTGACCTCTTCCGAATGCATCATTTCGTCTATGATGCTAATCGTAAAATGATTGTGCACACAGTGTAGAGGTACGTGAAACGCTTTTTGACCGTATTCTCTGCCGTTTTCATCTGTGCTGTTTTGTTATCTACTCTCATTCTCCAATCATCTGTTTGCCTAGTTGCTCACTGTATTCTAACAAACAACGTTGTTCACACATTTTTTGCGTGGCCGATAAATATCCCAGAGGTATTTTTACCAGTTTTGTTTCGAATGTTCCTTGATGTTCATATATTCCTCTACCTTTACCATGAACTCAGTGACTTGTTTGTGGTTGTTTGTAGCTTATCTGTCTATATCTAGGATATGGTCAGTCGCCTGGACAACGCTTTGTTGTCGGAGGCTGTGTTTGGTGCAAAAACTGTTGTGTTTGCTGTTTGCTTCTGTGAACAGTAGACGTCAGATTGCACTACTCATAGCCTTCGACCAGGCGATTAAACGACAACATGCTTGACGTTCGCACTAGCTGTTACGGTATCCATTAACGATCCCGTTTATGCTAATATGCGAAGTCTTTCCTTTTTGTCCTTGTAGACAATGAACTTCCCGTCGTCGCTTTGGGATCGTTTTTAAGATTATATGTGTATACATTCCAAGATGTCCTATTTTTTGTCACGAAGATTTTTCTATTTCTCTATCACCATACATACCCTTCCGCAAAGTTGTTACGTCCTTTTGTCTCGGTGCTGAAAGGCAGTTTTTTATGGGATAAGCTAAGGGGCTCGTGAACTGCTCGATTGGAGCTGAGATTCATGCGCCGCCAAAGGTATTTCTGAAATCCAATCGGGTTACCTCTAGAAAAGATCACCAGTGTTCCAGCCTACCGTTTTCAGTAATTCGAGACTCATATTCATCATTGAACCGTGGGTTCATATGTTTGCTGTTTTTCTGTGCGCGCATCTAGTCGAACGCACCATGAATGAAAAATTAGCATAGATGAAAACCTCCGTCTATTGTGTTCTAGTTTTGAGGCTTATCTACCATGTCTGATGAATGACGACTGTTTCTCATTATGAGTCCTCTGTAATGCTACAGTGTGTTTTTACTGGAACGTTGACTTGGATTCTCAGTATCATGATCGGTTTTGTTATCAGGTAGGCATATTTACTCTAATCGTGCATGCTTATAGACCTGTTTTTTTTTTACTGCGAATCGTGCGCTTTGGGGGCTACATGTATCCGACGTTTAGAATATTCTCTTTCGTGGGCTTAACAGTTATACATCATAGCTTAGTTTGTTTGCGTACTGCCTTGAAGTGTAGATTAGCTTACACTGTTTTTGTGGTTCCAATAACTGTTGTGATGACAGGCTATCCGCCTGTGATAATTTTGACAGTGGTAGATTTCACGGTCGATTCTAACTGTGATGTACGCACGTTCGCCAGACTTGTCACCTTAATACTCTGCAATAGAGTTCACATCGGCAGTCGTGCTACGCACCTAAGGATCTTGCGCTGGACTGGGCCCGCTTCTTCTCAGTGCACACTGTTTCTGTTGCTCGCATTCGAAGAGTTGTCTTACGGGTTCTTGAAACTTACTCTTTTTCCGAGACAAACGTCAATCGTGATGGATACCTTGATGAAAATTTCGAATCCTCAGCTGGCCTTAAAGCACTTGCCTCCGAGGACTTCATGTTCGCAGGTTATACTTTCTCGTGCAGTGTGGTAGTCACGTAACGGTGCTTGCTGCAGCACCAACAAACGATAATTTCAATACTCATCGGTGGCGTTGATAGATTCCAGCGTGAGCAGATTGAGAACTCTTGATTGGGCAATTAATCTGTTGGACCATTTGGTGGATTCCATTTGTCACATTGGATTGGGTGAGTAACTGTGTCCACGTGTAAACTTTCCTAACTTCCTACGTGGCTTCGTAGCTCAGCACTTATCACGCTTAAGCATACTGTTTTTGTCGCTGGTTGGAATCCATTCGAGGTTCAGATTTTTCGCAATTACATATGTTCCAAAAAATGCCATTGTTCACGCGGTCTACCAATAGGTCTATCGAAAACGGTTTTCACTTCTCTGGGGCAAGATGTTACAGAGTTATCGCGTTTCGAAGGCCAATGTCTGATTTGTATTCGTCTTCGTTCTCCAGGACCTGCCAACTGGTAGGTTCATTCCTGCCATATGTACTTTATTTTAATTACTCCCCGGTTTGGGTCGTATGTCGGTAAGCAAGACGTTGTAATCAGGTTCGTTGACGCTAAACAAACTTCAAGTGTTTCTTTAGGTCCACTTATTTCAGGTTGTCATTTACTTCCTCTTGGGCATTCTCCGTACTTGTTTACAAGTTGGTGTGTTGGCTTGACAGCCATAGTGATAGTGTTTTTTCTCAGCTCATTTTGCCACGTGACCAATGACACCTGGCTCTCTGCATACTAGTGGTAGTTGATGTACCCTAAGCAGCTCTCCTCTGAATTGAATTGCACCACACTGATGGTCTTTGATTTTCTTGAACATCCAAGAGTTTCTAATGCCTCAATCACTGATTTAATTTCATGTTTACTAAAAATCATAGGGGTAAATTAACGATTCATTAGGTTTGGGTTTACACTCAATACTTATCTTCAAGTGAAAATGGGCCTCCTTTTTTGTGATGTTCGTTTCGACTCGGGAATTTGTAAATCGCATTGTTTAGTGTTTTATTCATTGCTTTCTTTAAGTTAGACGATCAACCTCTTCAGTTGGAGAGTGTTGGTGATAGGCTTCCTGCATGCTGCTTCGCGGTTGACAGTCTGTTCGGATCCACTGTGTCATGTCCACCTAAGAGTTGAGTCAACCCACCCCGTCCGTGCTTGCTAACCATTTAACGGGCCTGTATGTTGCTCAGTTGTTTACAACTCATTCCAAAGCAGCAAGCACATGAGCTTGTAATCTTCAAAATAGTGCACGCTGTCAACACTTTTGGACTTAGGTTACTCTGCTCTATTATGATTGGGAGCAGTGCTCGTTTGACGCAATTTCCATTGACGTCTACACTTATTTTGGGAGTTCTGGATAGGCACACCCCTCTGGACCCAATTTTCCCACCTGGTTTTGCAATACCTTTTCTTTTACCTAACGCTACCCCCTTCATCAGATGTACGTTCCTGACTTAAAGTTCAACCAATCTGGCAGGCGTAGCTTGAGTTTGATTTGCGAGGTTCCTGGCGGAGACAATGTCTATCCTTTCCGTCACCAAACGTTGCTCAATCAAACCGCGCTCTAATTATCGCAGCGTCTATGTGCCGCTTTCGAATACGAATGAAACAGTTGCTCGATCTCCCTGGTCCACGACTCTTCACTCCATGTGCGCATATCTGATCAACATGCTTGTCTGGCGCATGTTCGTTTGTCTTTGATAATCGGCCAAACTCTGGGTCAAAGGTCATCTTTGAACTGTCCATTCCAATTAGACCGAACTATGAAAGCCGGCCTGTAGATTTGTGTACAAGCTCCACCGAGACCTAATTTAGCCATCCTCACTCCGGATAACAAATCGTATTTGACGACTGAGGCTGGCAGTTACATCACATCTTTACCAAGGTGGTTGCATGGCCACGCTGCAATTGAAAGAATTGTCAAGACTAATCACATTTAACTGGTCAGTTTCTTTTGCACCCATGGTCGGCAGATTGCAGCTAGTGTGGGAGAAGTGTATGACAAGCTAAACACCTCACTGGTCGCTATTGGTTCCCGCATAGTAAAGCCAAATTTTGGACAGAGGTGGGGGTTTGTGATTGCTGAAAATAGTGGTGGAGTTGGTAGCTCGTGTTGGGGTTTCGGTTTTCGCTTGGCCATCAAGCGTGTTATTTAAATTGAAAACGTTTCATCACCAAACGAAGTGATATCAGCGAGTAACCCTGTTCGCTCAGACTCATGCGCACTGGTGATTCCACCTCATTTGATAAAACTTCCGCAATCGAAATGTTAGCCTGTGTGAACACCGGGATCTAGAGACTGTTCGGCATGGATGATGCGGATGACTTGACGTATGTATATGGTTTAAAAGCTGGCAACCTCGAGCGTTTTTCCTTATGTTCAGGCAACACGAGATGAATAATCAGGGTCTGCTTGTCCTATATACCAACTAAAGGCGCAGATTTCAAACCTAAGGTCCAGCCGGTTGAACGGTAAAGGTCAATAGTTACCCGGTTGAGTTTGCGTAATCATCTACCAGCTTTTTGTACCTAGAATCTATTCTGAAGTCAGATACCACCAAGTGTCTGCTATGCTGTTTTGACCGCCTTCTGGGATCGCTCCATTCGGATATTCGATCCAGTGTTCACAACAGGTGATTGCACTAATTAAACAAACCCATCAATCGGTTCACTAAATTCAAGTTCGAAGAAACCATTCACGCGTCAAATGATAGTCCGGTTTACGTGTAGTTTGATTTCAACCTACCAGTTGTCTGTGTGCCAGTGTTGCTTGGCAATGTTTCATCCGTCGTGGTGGGGTGTTCTGTCTCAATAGCCTGTACTGATGACGACCACAAGTTTGACGGTGCCTCGGGCCGCAATGCAAAGGCTGCCGACTCAGGCCTCTTTTGGCTTGCCTCTGTTGAGTCCAAGTAATCACGCAGATATCTGTACGATGACATTTAGAAGTAATTTCGCCTTCATTCTGACTGATTGTATTCATTATTGTGTTATCGTTCGGCTTTCATGAGTCCAGTAACCGTAAATGTTCTCTGGATAAAGACTACCTGCTGATTTTTCTGGCCAGATGCTAAGGCAGGGTTGTTGTGAGTAGCTCGCCATAAGGAGGTGATAACGGTTGGAGGTCGTTCACTTAGTCCCTGATCTAACTACCTAACATCGCCCTTAGTAACCACGTAGTTTCAGTTGTAATTATAGCACTTCAAAAACAATTACATACATTAGTAGAAGGAAAATTATGCGTGTCCCGCCCCGTGGATTAGGTCCTATGTTCGATCGGTTCGGTTTGCTTTCGCAGTTTTGCTTCCATTTCCTTCGATCACAAACTGTTAAACGTAAACTTTGAACTGACTTGCCCCGGTACGCGTTGATTGTGTTAGTATTCTTGCGACAATAGTTTGCTCATAGTCTAGGTCGTGTGCTCTGTTCGTCCACTTGCCCTCGTTCAGAGCTTGACTCAGACTTCATGACCTACCCAAACTACCTAAAAACGAGTCACCGCTGCGACCGGTTTTATATGTGCTTAGCCGAATTTTTACAACCACGCCGGGGAAAGAGCGGTTCATAATCTGAAGTTCTTCGGAGGTTTCTGAGACGCCGAACATTGCAGAGAAGCCCTTACTCTCGCCTAACATTGTCTACGAATATCCCGTCAAATAGGACAGTTGATTTTCCCGGATATCATATCGTGATCGGCCTTCGGGCCTGGCCAGAAGGCACTGTGCCTCGGGCTGCTGTTCACTTCAGGAGTGATGTGGAATATCCTAGAGGAAAAAACGTAACAAGGATTAAGAATAGTAAAGAAAGACTAATCGGAAAAACCAAGAATGGTGTGGTAAACGCTTAGCTGTCATGTGATGTATGTGACCCAACTATCACAGACTGTGAAGCGTGATTAGTTGAGCAACTGTGCCTTGAACGTGTCCGGGAGCGTCATCCGATGTTGACAACTCGCAGACCGATAGGTGCGTTCGACTGCCATCATGAAGCATTTGGTGAAGTCAAATTCTATCAATTCAGGTGATTTGTTGAACCCCTGGGGGTAAAGTCGAAGCAGATCAACGGTCGTGTACTGGTAATCACCGTTCATGACAAACCATCTACATGTACACCCTCATTACCGTCACAGAAACACCCTATCGAACCTCGTGACCATGCATTCTCATCCGGAATAGTCTTAATAAACGGCAATGAGAATTCTCTCCCGAAGTGTACAGCCCAGGCGATTAATGTTATCTAACTAAGCTTCATTAATCAGACTAGGTTAGCACAAACGTGTAATCTACTGCTCCACATATGTGATGAATGTGTCGTATTTAGTCCGATGACGAGGCATCGGGAACAAACTTGCTCGTTAGACGTTTCCTTCCAGTTCCACATCAGGCATATCCGTCTGTGTTTGTTTACTCGTTTATCAAAGTTCCTCACAATCAACACCGTTTCCATCTCGGGTTTTATCTTGGCGGTAACTATTCGCCCGTCCCGCTTTGCTAATAGCCTGTAGACCGCATGTTACACTGCGTTATCTGTCTCAGTGTCTATGCATCAGCTGCTGTTAGCTATTTTTCATATTTTTACACTAATCCACGCGAATTTTACGGTCCAATATCGTTCAGTAAAGTGGGTCCACAGTGACAGTTGCACGTTCAAATGGCCACACAAGGTGTAATGTAAATCTCAGAATACAAGGTGTATCAGATTCATTCCTCTTCAGCTCTGTTTACTCACAGTGTTACACTTTTAAGTACTCTTGTCTATCGAATTTCGCGGTCACTGATTTGCCTCCTTTAGCTGTTCTTTCGAGTGATGATTTTGAGTATTGCGTCAAACGCACCTGAATTACTGGCATCAGAATTTCTCAATTTGATTAAGATGAGAGCTTCTAGGTTTTCAGTTTGGTGACTTACAAGCCACTATTTGCTCATCCGGGATGTGTAGATTTCTGCTGGGACATCGCATGTTTACAGTAGTGTTAACGTAAAAATTAGAGATGGTGAGTTGAAAACACTTAGACGTAAGGCTGGGGATTGTGATTCCTCCGCATTCGTTCTGATTTCTTACTAAGAACGCCAACCTCCAAACTTGTCATATGACTACCTCCATGTATTTCGCTGCAAGTTTCTGGATGTAAGTCACATCGATAGAAGTTCTAATCGTCTGGGTCATGTAGGCCATTGTACTGTGTGATGGATTCATTTCTCACTCTCTTCAATCCCACGCTATGCGACAAAGACAAAATTTACACAGAAATACAGACAGGGGCACGAAGTTTTCCAGAACCACAAGAGGTTCACTGTCACGATGAATGACTTCCAGGGTAAATTCTGCGGATATAAGCAATCTCTATTTAGGCTGCGCTTGATTACAATGAACGGCGCCACTGAACACACGTGATAGCTGGTCTGTAGCACCTGTCTAGTGATCGATGAGTGCTCATCGATTTGCGTCGTCACCTAAGACATATCGATCGCTTACCATTTTGCTCTTATTGTTATCACCCGTTGGAGACAAAACCTTGTGCATCTAATGAGATCAGCGGCTTGCAAAGAGAACAAAGTTTACACTCATTTGCTTCTCAGAAACGAGGACTAATTTGGTATTTGGAACAGTGGACTTCAAAGTCAGTCTTCAGAAAATGCTATTGGTGTTAAGAGTTTAACTCATAATTTTTCTGTTGCAACTGAACCTCATCGTGCGCTTGTCTACACACCCACAATTGCCTCGATTGTTTCGGTGACCGTGCGTGACTGAACTTCTTAAATTAAACTCTTCCAAGGTAATTAAGTCATGTAGGGTGTCACCTTTACTTTTGTATAAATGAACTCGTATTCTGGTAGCTTAACTCTTCACGAGTTTTTTTTATAACAGTGACTTAGATTCTAAGCGTTTAAATTCCATTCGCAAATGTGTATCGAAGAAACATCTCAATGTAGACCCCATTATTCACTGTTCCCGTGCAATACCGAAAGTTATTTAAAGATTTCCTCATAAAACTAACCGTTGGCATACCCCTTAACATGAAAATTGGTTGGTCTACTGAGTTTCACATTAGGCTCCTGAGACCGTCTGTACTCCGGTACACTGTTTTCTTCTCTAGACCACAGATTTGATGGTTTCCGAATTTACCATTTGGGTTACTATAATTCCTTTGATAGGACAGACAGAAACCATTTGTTGACCCATCTTAATTCTTGTTATGAGGGCCCTGTATCTTTTACATAATTCTATGCTCACTGTCTAAGTCGTCGGGTTGTACTCTCCTGTGGTCGAATGTCCACACTGATAGCAAGCAACGGTGGGGTTTCGAAAATTGTTGTCCTCCATTTCATATCAATTTTCTGGCATGTATTGGTGAACAAGCACGCGCTGTGAAATATGTAGACGTTGTTTTGCTGGGAGTTATCAAATTGCTTATAAACTGCTTCCCGTTTCGTTTTCCGTCGCGTGCTGAGTTACCCAGTTGAGAAAGGTCAGAACAAAAGTCTGGCCGGCATCAAACGATCTCACTCTATTGGGAAAACAGCACTTTTCATAGAGCAACGACGGTATTTGCGATTGCTATTAGGTGACAAACGTTCCACAATCTTGCATCTAGCAACTCGGCTGTTTGAAACAGACGCTTTCAACAGCAGCTGATCGACGTTTATGATTGGCTGGCGCCGATTTGACTGCAATTCCTTCTGCGGCAGCTTGTGAACTTTCTCCAATCTAGAAATCGTCCCCAGTCCAATCTCATTACAGTTCCTATTTAGTTTTAACCCAGTATTTATATCTTGATGTTGACAAATATCAGAATATACCTTTAAAGATAATCAAGGGCCGTTCACCGGTTGGTTATGTATGCCGGTTTTCCCTGCTGTCCACATAAATGTCACTCAGTTACCTTACTGTATCCGAGTAAAACGTAAAGGCATCTTCCTTACCTCTGATCACAAGTGGTCTAAACACGCATGTATTAAATTTAAGCTTGTGATTTTCCAAGTAAAGCGACTGAAAGCACCATAATCTCCTCGAAGTGTAGTTGCATTGGGATTTTTCCTCATCGGCTCTACTGCTCATTCGTTGTATTTTCTTACCACCTTGATTTCACCAACGTCTTCCAATCATTCTACTACCTATGGCGACCGTTGGAAAGCCTGAGGCTTTCGGTTATGTTTATAGTGATCATCAAAGAGCCAGACAGCGCCTGCCGTTTTCCATTAATTAACACGTTTAGTGTATATCATTTTTCTTCCGGTTTATCTATAGACGACCACAGTTTATGAAATGCTCTCATTGACATGGCGAAAGGTGATTTGAAAATATTTTTTAATTGAAAAACATTTTTTGTGTTGACCGCTGAAATTGCTTGTCACAAGCGACACAAGAAGTGGGTTTGTTAATTCTGATAGGTTAAACACAAGAATGTTCCACTGACCGAGTCTGATGCTGCTTGTCCTTGAGGCTTGTTGAGTATATCATAACTAATTTTGAAACAGTCAAAATCCACCTCCAGAAACTTACTGATAGCCTGCCACCTCAGATTTGCAATCGACAACATGTTGGCGAAACGATTTCTCATGCAACCTCTCGTAGCCGCGGTTGAGCGTGATTGGCTTTGGAGGAACGCGCTTTCTTCCTGTGATTGGTACTTTCAGTTGCACACTACCTTCCCATGCTGAGCAGTTTGGAGGTGTGGTTTGATGTCGCATAGCAAATGCAAAAATATAATTATACCTATGTTGTCACGTTATGGTGACGCAAATAAATTTCTTGAAGGAAAGGAGTACCTGACGCCAGCAGTGAGTGGGTGCTTGAAGTGTACCAATAAACGAGGCTATCTTGTTTGGAAGATGGTACGAATCGCGAATGCAGCATGGTTAAATCCCAGGGTCTTCAAGCTCCTTCGTAAATCAGCACTGAGCAACCCAGCGTACAAGTATTGTTGATATTTGATGAGGAAACGGGTCACGGTGAATAACTGGTCCAACATTTGTCATCTACTGGCTTACGGGTAGTCTGTGTAGCCTCACTGACGTTCCATCTATTTCGGAAATTCAGTGGGGCTTTTTTATGAACAGAATAATGGGGTTGCCTGTAATGTACATTGTTGTACAGTCGTCGTTGCCGCTCGTGCTAAGACTCGCGCTCCGCCCAAACTTCATCGACCAATGGATTGTGTCATACACGTCCAGGTGAACTGAAATATTGCTCGCAACCGTTAAAATATAGTTTTACATTTCCTGATTCATGCGTTCTCTCTCTACTGCTGTTATTCTCCATACGGATTACATGTTAATTGCAAATGATAAGAAACAGAACATACCCACTATTCTATAAAAATGCCTTCCTGACCAAACTGAAGTCAAAGCTTGCCTTCACAATCTATCTTATTACCGTGCTTCAAGCACTTAATACAGTTGAAAAATAAGGCGACAATGATCATCATATTTATAAGGCATAGTGAGTACAACAGCTCCCTAAACCTCATAGTTGATTAATAAAACCAAATGGCAAAAAGGGGAGAAGAACTTCAACATCTGACCTTCGAGATAGGTATAAACACACCCTAATCCCTTATTTTCGTCTTGGTGTGCCAGAATAAAGATGAACGGTGTTTACAGCCATGACCACGAAAAAATGAAATCGAGCAAAATCGAATGGTCTCAGCCATCGTCATTGGTCACAGTAATCGTTAGATAAAAGTTGGCGATACATGTTCTGTTAAGCGAGCCGTGCTGTGATCGTAATATGCTATGGTTATATGTCGTGACGACTGTTATAAAGGGTCAATGAGAGAGAGCACTTATTATGCCATGACTCCCAATCGTTAAGGCAACTCATAATTGAGATATCTTCTGTGGTTTGAGTCGAAGAATAACAACTACTCTCGGACTGCTTTCAACTTTCCGCACGAACGTGAGAAGTTAGCTTAGGTATGGTGACTTTCATGTAGTCACTGGAATGAAACAGGCTGTCCAAGATGAAAAAACATAAAAATGGAGAACCATATTGAGCATTGTCCGTCAGATTTTTAGCAAATTAATCAGTCTGAGTGGCATTGATGCGAACGGGTAGTATGGGTTCGGTTTATATTTTAGTGCAAAGAGAAGCCGTGGTGGATATGAACACGACTAGCATTGACATGTCAAGCCTAACGTTCATGTTGGTGAAAAATCACTGCATTATGTGGACACTTTCAAATCGAACATCACTCATTTAGTCGCGGACTTCGGATTCAAGTAGACTTCTCAGTCAGCCTGTTTCATAAAAAAGCACCTGAGTGAAGTTTCGTTCTTGTTAGAGCTCGTCAGTGGTACGTACCTTCACCACGGCAGGGATTAAATCTCCGGCCAGGGTTTAGTGTAGACAGGTGGACGACAAGCCAACTGTAATCAATTATCAACGTCCGGAGCAGAACTTATGACTGCTGAACATGATGAGTCTTCAGACTAGCCTCGGCAATCCGATACCAGCGAAGATAACGAAATGCCAAACACGGCTCCTTCCGCCGAGATTCCCGACTGATCGAACAAGGAAGCCAACCGCCCCTTCAAAATCAATACTGGAATTCAAAAGTGCTAAGAAACATCTTCAAAGAGAAATTTTTAGGATGGACGAATCGTAATTGCAGATTTCAATTCTGAAGTCAAATTTGGTATAAAATGTCTGAGAGCCCTGATATTTTTCCCAATACACAGATTGGATATCAGCAAACCAGCCATATTGCCTGGAGTATTTATGGCGGTTACTAAACCCTCCGTTTCATGTTTGAAACTTTCTTTAACCCACAATCACGGCAGCCTTAAGATGCCACCAGATGAAGCGAATAAATTCGTTTTCGCGCTTTTTGTTCATGGTGTCGTGAGTTTGGAATGTTAAGAATAGGTGCTCCGAGAGTTCTGACAGTGGGAATTTCCTTTCGGACAGCTGATTCGTCGCCGTGATTTTGGTGATACGTCGGTTATCACAAAATCTTTGTTGGTTGACCCTGTTCTCCATCAGCAATTATGTGCTTCAACTGAATGTTCAACATTGTTTCACCAAGGAGTACAGTGCAAACCACAAAACCTTGTGATCGTATCCCATAGTGCGCACTTCAAGTTACATGATTGTCTTTTACGTAGAAAGTAGCTTTATTGCGTCGTAGACCTGCCCACGTATCAATGTGCGTCTGAGTTAGGAACCGATGGTTGTGACGCCAACATCAAAAACGGTTTCATCTACCATAACACTGTCGCACCTAGCCCACAGTGTACATTACTGTTGTCTCCCTAGGCTAGCTTTCGACCCAACACTGCACGACCGGTAACATCATTGCTTGAAATTATCAGGTAGCGGTAGACTGAAAGATATTCGAACTCATAATCCGGCTCTCATCCACTAAACCAGTGATTCCCAACACCTTGGTTGCGATCTTTTGTGAATTTCGTATTGTGAAAAATTTAACCCTTCAAAATATGGTCTCTTGTATTTGTTGTCCTTTTCACTGAGATGGAGATATTTTAGAGGCAATATTACAAGAATTCAGAAAGAAATAGGCCGCCTGCGAGAAAAGCAATTGAGCAATTTTTGTTTGCATGTGCGAACTGTTGGGTCATGCTGCATTACAAGGGAGCGGAGATACGCAACCATCGTTATTCACTGCTCATTTTTGTAAATCAAGTTTTCTAACCCTAGTGTCCGTAGCCAGGCTAAAAATAGCCTTGATCCTGAATGTGCTCCTCATGGCATTTCCACCGTTAGTAAGAAAAAACAAGATTTGGCAAATTATCGAAAATCATTCAAGAGTGACTTTGAAAACTAAAGACTTCAATAAATAGGGTCGACATTTCTCTCATTTTTTAGACATTAGTTCTGTACGAGTGCAAGTAACATGTACCGAACGTGTACCTCAAAATGCGTAGGTGGGGTTTCCACGCAAATTTCTTCCAAAGTTTTTATGTCGCGCGCGCAAAATTCTGGGAGTCGACGCTTTGAATCATCGCTCCGGTTAGTAATGCTTATAAACTGATGATTAATGTAATTATCAAGTAAATCCTTGGTTAAGCCACAACGAGTTAAAAACCAAAGAGTTATCGGTTTCGCAACGTTTCGACCCTCTCGGAGATCCTTTATCAAGCGATTTAAATCAGAAAATTCACATTGTACAAGCTTCAAATGAGGTAGTCATCACCTCGCATGTGTATGTGTGTTTAACACGCGGTGTGTGGACAATCTACCAATAGAATGCATGGGTTCACGGTTCATCTGAGGTCACACGTGACGAGCCCAGACGCAAACAAGGCTGGATAGTTAGTGCATACTGTGTGTGCATGTACACGATCAATCTGGACTGTTGGGTTGGGGTGGGTGACAGGGATCCGCACACCTTTTTCGGCCGTGGTGTCACTGTTTTTCACCCAGTAAATCGTGCCAAACAACTGGCATTTCCAGGCCATCGGAGCGATTCACCACTTGTGGTGTACTAGCGATCAGCAAGGTTTCTGCCATTAGACGTTCTTTGTGGTTACGAAAACCACTTATTAGTACAGTCGGATGGTCGAAGTCAACTTGGTGTTGGTTGAGGATCGCGTGTGCAGCAATGGCTGAATCGTGTTCTAATTTCCGGAGTTGCTCAGCGTCGGTAGGGGGCTTCTTACTACACCTTACATGTTCTTTAGTGCGTATTTCAAGTTGCCGGGCAGTCTGTCCAATATACGAGGCTTGACAATCTTTACATTTAATTCGATAAACGCAATTTGACTGCTCCAGAACTGTTCGTTTGTCTTTCAAGTGGACTAACTTATTCCTTAACGTGTTTGTGGTTTTAAATGCCACTCTGATATTGTACTGGTTGAGGACCCGTCTAAGATCTTCCGATGTATTCCTTCTGTACGGAATAACAATAGTCGATAGCCAGTTCCTGTGCTCGTTGATCTTGTTGTGATGTGCCTCCTGAGTTGGCCGTAGAATCCTGTCACAGTAACCGTTAGCTTTAAGTGTCGACTTCACAATCTTGTATTCTTTCGAGAGCTCGTCCTCGGAACTGGTTAACAACAAGACCCTCTGAAATAAACTGGTTTTTAACTCGTTGTGGCTTAACCAAGGATTTACTTGATAATGAACGTCAGCACAACGCACAATATATTTTCGCATATCCGTTCTGTGTACGGTTCGGATGTACTAACTATGATTAATGTAAATTGTCTTACTCACACTTGCAATCAATCCAATCTGGTGATGAAGTGAATTGTTTTCATTCAGTAAATGTAGTGTTTACAAGTGGCATCAGTGATTTGTGTCATCAATGATCTCGTCTGCTGGCAAAACCACACCACCGACCATGAAAAACATCAAGTACACGCTAACCGAAAAAAAACGGGGGAGCCTCTTTATCGATGTTCTTTTCAGACCGAATACCCTCTAGGGGTTATTGGAATCTGACTGTGAAACCTCAATCCAAGCACCGAGATCATGGCCTACTGTTGTTGTAATGAGAGGGACGTTACAGCACTAACTACGTTCGTAATTCTGAAATAACATTAAATATACGTTGTATCAAAGATCGTCCATTTATCTTCTACCATTCTCAGGATGACTGCTGCGTTTGACCTTAAGATAACTAAGTGAAACTGTGTTCGTTCACTTCGTTTGATAAACTCTACGGACGTATTTAAACATCAAACTGGCTGGTTAATGATCGGAAAGCATCTGAAGCAGCACCGATAACCTTTGACAAATAGCCACATACTACTTTTGCTAACTAACGTAAAATTTCGATGAAATCAGAATAGTGAGGCAATTCGAGTTTCTGCGCAGTTCCAGTAGGTGATGCTAACATCTAACTGTTCGGTCGAGAACCAACTGCGTAACTGGTAAAGTTGTGGTGCACAAAACTGGCTACTCACAGAATTTCAGTAGGCAACTCCCTGATTTAAAAGAAACTGGCCGAACTCCAAAGCTGCAACCAGAAACGTTCAACTTGAATCAACTTCAATCACAGATTATCCTCCAGTGATGAGTGAGACATAACGACCAACAGCATTCGTCAGTAGACGGTTAACTTCAGGCGGTCTCGAATGATCAACATTTACAAATATGCCATACTACTGACCAGCAACACCATTTCGATATTCAGCAGCAACGTTAGTGGATGCCAGCAGTAGGTCTTCCAAACAACTAATTTGTAGTTTGTTATTTAGATTACTTGATGGACAGTAGACACAGTGGTGTACATAAGTGTTAGTGAACTAAAGTGAAGTGTCCACGATCCCTTCGTGGCTTAGTTGAGGTAGCACACGCCACGTAGGATAGAGTGCAGCTTCAGTCATCGGATCAAATCCCGCGGGAGCCCAGTTTTCACACGTGAACCTCTTCATAAATAGCTAATTTTCTAATATATTTGCTAGTTATATTGCGCATCTACGTTAAGTAACGTAAGACCTACTTATGGTCTTGCATTTTTCGCCAGAAGGCATGCACGCACAGTGGATGGATGAACACTTAAAAAAATCAACCTACCCTAGTAACTATCTTTATTGACTATTTTGTATTGATGGGAGTAGCAGCTCTTGCTCATGGAGATCGCTTTCGTATTAGACACTACTGTAACGAGCGGTTTTTTTGGCTCCCGAACTGTTCCCATTTGGGTGTAATTTCATCACCTCCCCATAATGGGCATTTAGCCTACCTCCGCACATTGAGCGTTCCGGCGTAATCGTCCACTCTCTCTCTCTCTCTCTCTCTCTCACACACACACACATTTTCAGCCTTTTGGGAAACAGAATGAACCGTGCACACTAGCGCAAAGGGTACGTCTATCCACGAATACTGTATACCCCGCTAAAGCGCACTATTAACATACCCCAACTAGTACGTCTCAACATTTGTTCCGTACATCACCTGACAGCACTATGCCCGTTTATCGACCGTATTCATGACTGCAATCTAATCACCAGTTAAACTTAGTCAACTTATTAACTACCAAGACTTTACACCTCGGCCCAAAATGGACAAGTTCCGTGTTCCATTCAAGAAGGACCACTCTGATAGAAATAAAATAAAAGCTCGGAATCACGAGAATCTCCAGTATGATGAGAATAATGGTTGAGTTAAAAAAATGATCAGTTATATTAAGCTGAACCACTAGACAAAATAAGTGGCAAAATAATATCGGACATAAGCACACAAGATGAGCTTTGGAAGGAGTCATGGGCAAGATAAGAAAAAAATAACGTTATCAGTGTGTGGGAGCGTGAATAAGCTTGTCTGGTTTGTTCAATTTGTGTCGGATCGCGATTAGTGCGCGTGGGTTAACGAATGTACACGGAGTTCCTCATCGTCGGCTGAATGGAAGCCGCAATGTGAGCATTTTCGTAGTCGGAAAATCAAACCACTACAAGAAGCCTGTAGACGCAAGAGGAACAATGAAAACCAGTGGGTATCATCTTGAATAAGATCGGTGAGATCTCGTATTAAGTAAACGACTCACATACACTTGAAAATGAATAATCCGGTTGGTAATAAATAAGTACATAAGCGTTACTGGAGAACAGTGGACTATTATGAGCAAGGAGGGATGAGGTGCATGTGTCCGGAATGGTGGCGTAATTTCAAAGCATGCTGAAAATTACGTGATGAGGTAAAGCTCCCAACATCAATAAAACCCGTCAAACAGAAAGTTACTAGGTTACCGTTGAATCGATTAACGGAAGTAGTTGTCTCTAGAGTAATATATCCAACTGATTCAGTTTGAAGAAAGATCCTGATCTGGACATCATACCGATAAAATTTGAGAATTGTGATAAATCTCCTGACATTAACGTTGAAAACGGGATTCCGGAACCGGTTCTTCTCGGGCAACTGCGATAACTATTAATCTGCCTGTCTTGTGGAAAATGTGTTGTTATTGTTGATGATGTTACAAAAGTTTGTTCTGTGTTGACATAAGATTTGTTACGGCAGAGAAGGCCTGTGAGAGAGCAACACAAACCACAAAGCATACCCGAATTTGGAAGTCAGTAGGATTAACAACTGACCAAAAGATGCCCTTGAAAAATGCTTTGTATCCAGGCTACAAATTCAGTCTTCCGCACCCGGCAGCAGTGAAAACCACTCAAGTCGGAAGCAAGCCAGTCCCATCCTATGTGAGATAGCATTCAACGAGTAAACGTGATTAGGTGGATCACGATACCCCGTTGGTGTACTCTTTACACTCCCAGGGATTCATGAAGCAGTTAGCTGTTTGAATCGCACCAACCTTCCACCCCTTCTAACAGAATTGTCACAACCATGCACACAAGTAGGCCAACGTCGATTACAAATGGAAATGTCGTCTAAAAAACCCGTGTTGATTCGCTTACTTAACCTGTTTCCTTCCCCCACACGTCCTTAAGTTATGGAAACTGCTGTTAGCCAGCAAGGTTTTCACGAGCGTCCACGTGTCATGACAACTGATCAAATGGCTAGATGCGCACCCTGTATAACAGTCCATGTGCACATTAGAATCGCAAGTGTTTTATCAGTTAGATGAACCAGAGAAAATCTAGGAGCGTCAATTTGACGGTAAGCAGCAAGAACCGTTTGGCTCATTCCAATGTGCCGATCGGACGATCGTTACTCTCACAAATTAGTATTGCACGGTCAGTCAAAATAGCACACTGATTAAAAAAGCCCCATTCATTTGAACTAACTCAAAGTAATCCTTGTTTGCGAGCAGTTAACTGGCTACAAAGAGTGAACAGCCAAACCGATCGGTTAAAAACTCACTTCAGTAGCCGAAGCAGTCCGAACTCCATTATGTACGTCCTTCTGGGACGTAGGCGTTTGACTATGTGCTCTGGGCTCATTATCAGATCGATTCGGGGGACAAGTCGTGCGAACCATTTGTGACTCGGTAGACTCAACATCCTCATCCACAATAACTAAAGCCTGTGGGCTGTCCTCAAGGTGATCTGAGGTCCGACCACATAATATATGAGGTTCTGACATCGTAGAACTCAGCCCACTCAGTTGTAATGCGGGTCCATTTACTGCAGACTTACTTTGCAGAGTTCCAATGGAATCATGTCCTTCATGTGGCGGTGGTTCAACGCATGAGGATTGTAAACACTGTTCTGGATCAATTGAAATATAGCTGGCAGTCGAAACTGGAGTAGTACGTGCGAATTGCTGTTGTGTACAATCTGTTGCAGATAAGTCAGATGCCGCTCTAGTCGCGTATATTTCCCCGTATGGATTAGCTGACGGGGGCGTCGGCGGACGATCAATGCCGACGCCGGGAAAACCGTCTTGTGGGAAGTAATTGAACAGAATGTTTCCAGGTGGCGGGGGATGATAACGAACAATACGCAACAACGATTCATTGGACAAGTGAGCAACATGTCGACCAAGTGGGCAACGCCGCATATGTTTCGCTACATCCCACTTCCATTTGGCCCGATACGGACAGTAACAACATCCGAACATCCGATGTCCCGAATGGTTGACCATATGCGCCCGTAATTCACTGAACCAACGTGCATCAAACTTACAAACAGGACAGATGATTGTGCATTCATACGGTTGTTCCGCTGTTTGTTCTGCCACTGTTAGCTTTTCCGTCATACTACCTGCATTCAAAGCTGTTGTGGCCGTTGAATGTTCAAATTTCGGAACCGGTAGCTCTCGAGTGGACAAAGTCGATTCTTCGTGGTTCCCCAGGCTATTTCGTCCAAGTGGTGGGATGCTAATCGAGGATTGCGGACGAGGAGTATTGAAGTTAGTGGTCATGTTCACAGTGGACGGGTGACGTACATGATATGATTTCAGACCACCTGGTTGTTCACAGTTATGAATTTGTCGTGGAGGGGTGGTATATACAGGCTCATGTTCCAGAAGTTTAGGCAGCTGGTTTTGTTCCTGTCGTCGTTGTCCGGCTGGCGAGGAGAAACAGTCTTGTATTGTAGCTTCGTCCAACCGATCAAGAGCTGAACTGCGTATGATCGATTGGGGTGCCGGAGGAAGCACAGGAGGTGAATTGCTCGAGTGCACTGACAATTCAAGAGAGGAATCCAGCTTGCTGACTGAGCCTACCGTTAACAGTGCAGGAGAAGCGGCTATTTTGCTGTGTCTCCCCTCTTTACTGTCATCCATCAAGGCAACAAGCAGCGTTCCAATTCCAAACAGTAGACTCGCAGACGTGCGGGAAAGTTGAAGCATGGACTCCCGATCTTCGTTGTTTTGTTTCTCAGCGGTCAGTGTATTCAAGGCCGTTTGGAGTAAGCCGATCAACAGAGAGCAGTTGATTCCCGGAACCGAGTTGCTGGAATACGGTTCAGTAAATTGGATTGCTGAATGAGCACTAGCATCCCCTGCAGGCACCTCGGGGGTTCTCAATAAAGAGAGATCTAACGGCTGGAGTTCATTAGTAGTCTTGGAAGACTTGATGGGAGATGCTACAGTCTTATTAGTGGCAACCAAACTACTGAAATGTTCCGAAGAATTTAAAGGATCATTTGGTGCTGACGGGGCATTGGAGGTTGGCACTAAATTTACCGATGCGTCGTAAAGCTTATTGGGTAATTCCCTCTCTTCTTTGTTGGCGATCCACTCACCAGGCAAATTCAAGCGCAAAGAGGTTGGTCGACGCTTAGCAGTTGGATTTTCAGAAACCACTCCAATCGAGAAGTGATTTGGTTCCTTTCGGTGAGTGGTAGTGGAGTTTATTGGCATTGTTGCGTCCGATCTAGGTCGCTTTTTACTTTCCTGTTCATGTGTGGAATGGTTACCCAGGAGGTCACGCGAATGACCAGCAAATGAAGTACGTTTACAGTGAGAATTTCTAATTACTGTTCTACGTACTGGGACAGACAAGCGTCGTGCAAAATTTGTAGTGGCGCAGCTCCTAAACACGGAAGATGCGCTGACAGGTAATCCCGTTGTGGAAACGGCATCTTTCTTGACACAACCCGAAGACAGAGGCGGAATATTCTCTGAGTTTTCTAGTTCACACATAGCACTGTCGACCGAAGGCCCTTCGCCATCTGATTCTTCTCCGTCATCATCATCGTCATCCTCATCTTCTTCTTCTGCATGGAAACCTGCCGGACGGGGGATTTCGCTATGCTTGTCTTTCCAATGCTTATTGAGCGACTTTTTGTGTTTGTAACTTGAATGACAAACGCGACACAGATATAGTGTAGAACCATCATGCTTCTGAGTCTGAGCATGCAAAGACAAGAACAAAGAAAGGAAAAATCTTGAAGACAGGAAGCATTTGAAAATGACAAACCGTGATCACTACATTGTTCACTAATCACACAACGTTCGATACAAACCATGATTAACTCGGATGCTTTTATCATCTGGTGTTGAGCACTCTCCACGAAAACGAATCCATTCCGGTAGAAAAGCAACAAATATGTTTGATTCAAAACGGTGCAAAATAGTCTCACCTACCCATCCTATCATTCTTAAAGGTTTCGTTTTTTATTGACCAATTACTGCTACTTCATACGATGCACGATCTACAATTTTTGCAGTTTCAGATGTGTTTAAGTCTAAAGTGAGACAAATTTCTCTCCTATTGAACTTGAACACACAAACTGACTTTATTATCGTGAGGATGAAGACATAAGATATGAAGTAGGAGTGAACCTTGGTCGAAGAGGGAAAATTCCAGCGTTCCTAAGTAACGTACTCCATATCACGAATATAACAAATGAGAAGAAACGGATTGGTTTCAAGCAATTGTGGAAAATAATACGCAACGAGCAGACGGATTTTGATGTGGCTGAACTGTGGCATTTGTAAACCATGTTCATGATGCGCGATGTTTTATCTATACGACTGCTCACAAACCTTACGGAGATACACCTAGACTGATTTAATTGCCCATTTACTGGCAATGGCATGAATTATGATCATTTTTTGGAGCACAGTGACCAGAAAATCCAATTTCGTATCGAGTATCCCCATGAAGAAATCATTATTGGCATCCAGTCGCGATAGCGCATCGGCAGTGATACATACTACTACTCACAGGATGTAGATTTCAGCTCCAGTTATCTCGATAGCTCCTATCCAGATCTGCGTGTCCGAAAAATTCCCATTCCACGTGTGGCGAGACTTGTCATGTAGAAACGAGCAACCTGAGACGTTAAGACTGAAGGCTGCACTTTTTTTAACACCAAATCACGAGGTAACCATTCAAAGTATTGCATTACGAGTAACTGAATACCACTCACAGGTGATCGCAGCACTTTCATTTCGGTAGCGTTCACAGCTCTCTTCGAAAACAAGCACTATATTCCAGTCTCACTCCAGTTAGAGTTCGTCAGCAGTCCATATGTCTAACACAATTACGAATTGAACCGCAGTCTACGCCTTCTCAACCGTGACGGATGTTGTGCCATCCGCCTCGAAGTCATTTACTTTGCTGAATTGCGATCAAATAAGTAACGATTAATTTATGAAATCAACAGGATAGTTGTCATTTCATGGCAATCGCGCGATTTGAGCATTATTTATGGGCAGTTAGCCAATTGTTTATATATGATAATTCGGTCGCGCTTAATGAGGTCAGTAATTGAGTGAACAACAAGGCTTCTTCGTGAGAATGTGGACTGAAAGTTAGTTCCCCCTTGAGGCAATCTATAACCGGAAAGAGAACCTAGATTCTAATGGTTGTAGTCTGAGTGGGCTGGCTGAAAAGCCTGGGTGAACACGAAAACTGCGACAAACTATGAGCGGCATCCGAGTTACATCAGCCAATTCACTTGCCAAGTATCAGTAGATTAGGGGTACAAACTTGCCAATAAGGTCACTTAGCAATTTGATTAATAGTCATGCCGATTACAGTTAACTAGGCTTTTCATTCGAGTAAATCTCTCTCTTGTAGTAAACCCCTCTGTCACTTTCTGAGGATAATTTCAGCAGCAGTGGAGGCTTAGTACCATATACTAATCATTGGTAAGAGGGTCCAACCACTAATGACAGTCAAAAGTTTGCGTACAGTTACCTTGATTGTGCCTCTTGAGGCCTAGATGGCCTGGCAACGGCCAGCACATGTGACCTGGTGGGTCACACAAGAGTGACGGTGGAAAACTAGTGTAACTTTAGGCTGGACGGAATACACACCTCAACATACCTATCATACCACATATGTAACACCCTTAGCATAGCGCGCGTACGGCGTCCGAGCCGTCGGCATTTGAAAAAACGATGGCATGCTACGGGCGGATGCCATCTTGAAAAACGCGTGTGCCAGTAGATTGGGCCTGCTTTGTGGGATGGTCAGCCACAATACCTTCACACTGACGCAATCAGTCAAACGGTACCAGCCCTATTTTCATGATGTCAGGAGAGACAAATTTGGAGTCATTCGACCTAAGTAGTCCAAATTTGCTGCCCGTAGCTTCCTTCCAGTAGAAGAGGACGACCGTCAATTGTGTTCGATTGACTTCTAACACAACCAATAAAAGGTGTTTGCGATGGACGTTTCGATAAGAATGGCTCTAAAAACGTTTCACCGCCGCTTATGGTTTACTTAATGAATGACGAGGAGAACAGTTTATCTCATTCAGGAACAAATGCGATGCAACTTCAAGTGGACTAAGTCTCGTGGACATCCCCGTGGAATGTTACGATATAAAGTGACAAGAAAAAAACTAACCCGGACGGCCTTGAGGCAGGGAACCAACGCTGGTATGATAGCACGAGAAGGAGTGATATGCGTCAGTGAGAAATCTCATTCCAGGTGTACGGTGCATGCACACCTACGAACAAGAATTGACCGGCTATACCGGATGGTAAAAAAGAACTCTAATTGTTATATAACATAATGGAGAGGTTGTCATGGTCGGTTATCAGTCACGTTTCAAACGGTAAGCACTTTCTAGTAAGACAATACCTCACCACATATGCCCCACATCATAAGAATGTGGATTATCGCTTTTGGGGTACATTTGTTAGAATGATCTAACAATCTCGAACTAAATTGGATTGACAACTACAGAAACCTGCGAAACGAAAACATGCAAGGATACATGGTCTCATAGGTGAGTTGAAGGCTGCTAAAAAACAAAAATGATGCCATTCGAGTCGGAAAGCCTTCGATCCTCAATCAAAATCAGGCCAAAACATTACACAAAGGTTCTCAAGGAGAGTGAGGAAGGCATTTATCACAAGGCGTCCAAGATTAACTCAGTTATATCATGGTTATATTTTCCAGTTTAATAGATAGCCTTAAGAGGTATAAGTATTCCTGTCCAGTTTATGATATAGTGAAACATATTAGATACTAAAATTTTGACTCGAAACTGAGCTTGTGGATTTGAAAACGTAAATAACGATAAAAGGAAGGAGCGTGGGTCTTCAATTTCGTCGCTACGTATAGGTTAATGTCAGCATGGAAATGACGCTGGTTTCCTGAAAACTGACTAGTTCATGCTTCTGATCGTTGATGAACAAGGCTCGAGTATTGAAAAATAGATCACTAATTTGGTGTAACAATATCTTCTCAAAGTTTACCAATAAGCATTCTTTCACAAAGATCACTTGCAAGGAATTGGTCAGCCGGAGAGAACGTGGTCTACGAGGTGACTAAACTGCCGTGTCAGACGTTAACAGTCACTTGCACATCACCTACAGGGATAACAGTTACTTTAAAATCTCAGCTCCATCATGCTTGGGTACTGCAGCCACAACAGAAGATGCAGGGACTCCAACTTCGATTGTCCACTTCCCATCGCCAAAGGTTACGTGCTCGAAGTCAATCAAGATACATGATGGGCACCAGCTTAAATAATCGCCATAAACCGAATTCCTGTCACGATAAACTTATGCAATTACTTCATCGTAAAGAGAAGTTGACAACAGTGATTTTTCGTAACAAAAGAACAGAATTCACTAGGAGGCGATAGGTTGCCCAAGAATCTTCTTCAAAACAAATTATAAACAGTAAAAACGGCGGTGATACAATTATACGACCGCTTTACGAGCCGTAAGTCTGGAAACTAGTCGAACGACAGGCTTTGACCATTTTGCTTTAGCGAAATGGCATATCCATTGCACACGATCAAACGTTGGGAATAATAGTCCTCAATGCATGCTTCATGATGACTGTTGATTCAGCCACTGAGTGGTAAAAAAAATTCCAGCTTCGTATAGGTGGAAAGCTATTTGGCTAAGATTTTCCCTGGGATTGAGAACACAACCGTAGGCTGACGAACCAAAAACCGTAAATGTTGAAAGCGGCCACGTGATATACAACGTGAAGTGAGATGTCTCAGTGTAAAATTGCAAATGAAAAATTGCCAACTTGGGGAAAAGATCAACAACAATGATCGAATATTTGAACATAACGACCGGTATCTTGGGTAACATTCGAAATTGTCAGCACACTTACGCTAAAATCCAAACAGTGCTCCCAACAACATCACTCAGCGTCCATCGGTCGGATATCGCTGAAGCACATTTACTCCGTCAGTAGACATCCAGTATCCGCACGTACGAGATCCACCAGCATAACCGGAGCAAGCCATACGTCGCGGATGAGTTCAGAAAACACGCGTTTCCCTCACCCACACCCACTATAAACAATGATGTGCTTACAGCTGGTTCAGTGAAATCGACCCATTCGTTTTCTCGCATTCACACCATTACGGTTCAACTTCTACTCCACACCCTTTATGACGAAATCCAGTGGAAATATTGAATAAAGCTTTGAAGTACGTCTTGTTGGATCGGATGATAGTCGCAAACTTCGTTGTCGGCCTCATACTGTAGACATTGTTCACTATCCGCTTCCACTCGCCTGCACGATATCCTTTGCTCTTTTCAGATGTGATAAGAGTGTGACAGTAACCGTGGTGTTCTCAAGTCTTCTGATAATTTCCCCAAGCTTTATTGTAAGTACTGGAGCGCTAAAACATTCTCCTTTTTCAACTGGGTCATTAACCCACTTCGTGGCATGATGCGGAGAGAACAAATTCAAGATGGGCTGTTAGGCTCACGGGCTTGGCAACGCAACAAGTAGTTGATGTCTAAACCATTTACAGAAGGCTCAGAGAGCTAACTTTACTAATAAATAGTTTGGCGTATCAGATAATTTAGAAGTGATAAAACTATGAGATTTCTGAGTTCCTGGCGTTACTTAGTAGCTCAGAAGATGTCGCTTACCGCATTCGGGCATGCTGTTTTTGTCGCTGGTTCGAATCCAGGTGAAGCCCTGATTTTTCACAGTCAGGTCATAAATTATCAAATCTATCAAAGTACTTATTAGTAATGCGATCCCATCGCCAAACAGTGTAGTTGGTGGATTCTAGAGTGAACTGCTGAGGCAGTCGATCCCTTAAATCTTTCATAGATTCCATATGAGACACTGGGACGCGTGGGTGACAGGGTCCAAATGTGAAATTTCAGAGCTCCTGACTCGGCCTCGTGACTCAGCCAGTAGAGCGCTTACCGCGTTTAGGCATGTTGTTTCCGTCTCTGCTTAAAATCCAGTCGGAACAATGGTTTTCAACCAGGTCTTCTCTAAATCACAACTTCGCCAAAACGATGACGTAAATCCGGCTGTTAGGGCGCCAGACGCCTACGTCCAAGCAACCGATAGGTCAGTCTGAGAACAGCACAGTATTCCGTGGCGGCCGTATACTTTTGTCGTGGTTACTCGCACTATCGAGTATAGTCCACATTTTACAACGGCTGTTCAAATAAGCTTTTGTCTACTAACTTCTAATGAAAGTTGTTCGATAGTAATGACCACCATCAGCTTGACTATCAGAAAGATACCGCTAGAATACTTTGTGGCTGCATAGCTTTGCTGGGTTATTGCTACCTGTGAGCGCAGATAGCCCAGATAGCCCTATAGAGAAATAAACGAGGGCAGAAAAGATGATGCGCCAGTAAGAGTGAAGATTACCTAAGAGTTTGTTATGAAGTAAGAGCACTTATGTACATGATCAATGGGTGCACATTTTGGCGAGCAGGTGGCAGACCGAAGTATGTAAACCTCTCTCAAAATCATCTGTCTTATATTAAGTGATGGACAAAATTCTTCAGCCTGCCCAGTTTTTACGGAACGCCAGTTCGTCAGCAGATAATAGAAATCAACCGGGCTAAATAAAATGAGCCGTGAGCTATCAGTACCTGACACAAGTGCCAATCGCAGATCTCGCCAGTCCACTGCCAGACGGCGCAGATGCACACACATTGTAAGCAATGCACAGGTGCTGTGATACAGTGTTTCGTTGCTCAAACGTCAGTCTCCGGGTTTCAGTACGACCCTTCGAACGTTTTGGTGCATGCTGGGATAGTCCGTCCAAAAGGGAGTATAGTGAGCTCGCAAAATTCCCCATACAGCACTTCAAAGGCGGCTGCGAGAGGATTGCGAAGGTTGTCGCGCAGCAACGAGTAGTTCAGCTACGAACCCTTCATCGTTCGGCTGCATTTACAGGCTTATAACTCTTGCGCATTTAATGGGCCACACGCTACACAAATCTGGTCCCTTTATACAGCCAACGAAAGGTAGCTGGAAAATTGTTATTTAAAACTGGAGCCGAAATCGCTGGAGCAAACAGGAATTTGACGAAAATTTCCACTGCGCAGGCAGATGTTGCAGAAGAATGACTGAAATCCTTTTGTAACTTACAACGATGAGGAGATGACAGTATTTTGCATTCTGTTCGATACATGAACATCATCACCCAGTCCACTAGCTCCGAACCCGTTTGGTATGACTGTGGGATGAACTCTAAAGTGATAATTAAGCATCCCGTCTTCCAGAAAGATAGGGTAGGGGCTGCTATTTCTAGGCGATATTGATTGCCACAAAGTACACTGAGGGGATGCGAGATAGTATGCCACCACTGAAACGGATGGGGCTGGAAAAAATGTGTATGAAGCTGCTTGTGCACAAGAGAGACATTCTTTTCACCTGGAACACATCCTACGTAGGTAAACTTTACGTATACGCTGGACAAACGATTCAAAAGCCGTACAAAACACTGATGGATTAGTTGTGTATGTAATTAATTCGGTCACCGCTTGACACGTTAAGATGTTAACGCTTTCTCTTTATTCAAAGAGGTACCGCGTGGGTATATGAACTTGTAAGATAACCAACCACAAATGCACTGAAAAATGCCTCCACCCATGCAGCTTTCACTCTTGTCTTCAACAGGGAGGAAACTAACTTGACCGCTTCTCACCACATCCAACGCGAGGAAGGTCAATCGAGCCAAAAACACGATGTCGAGGGGAGAAAACTACCATTAATTCCGTGTTCCTGTCCGCAAGCCTATGTCGTGATATCAACCGGTGTGTGTGTGTGTGCACGTTACGAGTTGTGTAGATCCGATATAGCCGATAAAAAAAATGTTAACATGTACACACACACACACACGTACACGTTCAACCACAGGCGTCGCAAACGTTCAATTCGTGTGCGAATTCTGCGACTACAAGACATGATCTACTTCACCCCTGCCCACCAGTCTCGTGCCATCTAGATAAACCAAGACGCCAACAAAATCCAAAACATAAGCAGAACATAGCTTGCATGATGGAACGCATTTGTCGGAGATGGACTGCCTAAATAAACCACGTGGACTAGGTAGGAACGCGGTTGAATTGAGGTGAACTAAAATTTCAACAGTGGTTTGATCATAGTGCTACGACGTACCCAGGATAGAGGAAACTTTTGCCTGAAGTTCAGCTATTCACTGGGTTAATTTACATCTACCTCAGGCAAAAGTTCTTCAGGGGCACTAAGCAGAGACAAACAACCACGTAATTTAAACGACCTGTGCTCCAGTAGTTGAGCATTGTTGAAGAATCAAGAGAGCTTGCTCCTTTGAGTTATGTTACACCCGGGGACCCATATTTCTCCTTATCAGCTTAATGAGCAGTATTTTAAATGAGACAGGTATGATTATTAGTACGACTGTTCTTCTCTCATCTGTGGCGCAAACACAACAGATTGCAATATAAACACTCCTAACTGCCCTTGGCACACACGACCAAGAGTGAAACCAATCCGCGAGTACGACTTTCAAAAAAGAACAACCACGCATATGAGAAATCAGTACCTACTGCAAGAATGATTTCATGTTTGTCCTTCTGGACACCGTATGATGTAGTACCGACAATTACAAGGACACCCATTAAGTCGTTCGTCCGCCCTCTGCCGTATCCAGCCAGAAGAAAAACGGCACTGCAACACTTTTAGCTAATCAGCACAGCCATGTTAAGCCCCAGTTTTTGTCCACACCCGTAAAAGAATATACACATGTGCCAATTAAATTAGAGAAAAGACATTGGACTTACTAAAATTTTTTGAAGACAGGTCGATATGGGAACTGTGAGGTTCAGCAAAATCCATTACCCAAAAAGGTTAGCGAGTTTTCAACGTATAACCAGTAACCCAGGTTACACCGGAGTTTTACCGATTCAAACCTACGTATACAATCGTCCGACCACAGATATTCACCCATTAAAAAGCGAATACCTAAGAAGTCGTTATCGGAAACAACTGGCGCGTATAGAATTAATCACATCAAGCGCCTATGCAAACAACAAACGTTATGCGCAATGTGTACAGTGATGATGGGTGAATGGACCAAACAAACCGTTATCATATGGACAGGATGTCCCCGCAGTAATAGGGAAGTCAGGATACAATTGTATATGATGCATTATTAGGAGTAGTTGGCTTTACAACACTAGGCTGATAAGCTACACAAAATTATTCCAAGTAAAGAAAGCAGTCAAGATTTACAATATCCGTTATCAGTCTGCTGTGTATTTGCTCTGGAAGTCGATCCTGTGAAAAGTAATTATGGAGCTGAGCGGACAGCCTGTGAAGTGCACGGTTTGACTAACGTGCACCGTGCCAGGCGAATGTTTGTGTGACTGCTGGGACACATCGGGAAATAACAGCATAGCCCTATCTATTTGCAGCAGACCAACCGCTAAAATTAGAAGACGAATACATTATTGGTAGATAAAACATGCCTCAGAACCGTAAGGGATGAGCTATGAGGCAAAACTTAGGCTCGTAGCTTACGTGAAATAATTCCGCATAGTATTGATGTAGCTTGCAGTCGTATTAATGTTTCTGACCACAAATTCATAATTTTCTATCAGCTTTGTTCTCAAGTACATACAGTGGTAATGAGCGATGAAAAAATCACGTTTTTAGTGGAACCTGAAGCTCGTTTAAACCAGTTCAGTGGTCACTAATTGAAAAGGACACCCCGGCTGTTCCCCACCACTCAACGACTATACCAATGTGTTTCCAGTCCAGTAAGTTTTTGTGGCACTCAAGAGTGCTCCCATCAATCTTGGGCTTGTACCCAAAGTTTTCATGGGTGATTGCAATCCACCACTTTAGTGTTTGGTTATCTTGCTTCTTTTCGAAAGAGGCTGGCTGGAAAGTCTATCTGAATGCGAACGCTGCGATCAAATGTGAGTGATGGTCAACTTGAAAATAAACCAAATCCCCGACTACTCATCAGTATCTTGGTTTTGTTCATCTGGTCCAGAGCTTCGTTCCTAGATCAGAGGCGTACGTCAGTATATTGACCTTGAAAGGGTCAGCTAAGGCCACGTGATTTAAACTGAGGTCACGCAACCTCACATAAGACCGTCATGCAGATCGAAGAAGAGATGGCACACTAAGTCGATATGCGCATGCGAGCTCGGTATGATCAGCACGTGTAGGTTCCTTTAAAATATGCGTGCAAATGGTATGATTACTAGAGTGCAAGTTATCGGACTTACGCACATGTCAGTATCTTTGACAGAGCTAAGTTACCTTTCCTCTCATGTCCGCTTTCTTAGCTGGTAATAAAAAGTAAAACAGGAATAACACGTACATTTGCCAGGCTGACAAAATCTGATATAAACAAGCCTACAATAAGTAAATCACCCTGACGCAGATCAGTGGGTGGTTCGGCGAAGCATGACACGCCTACTTCAGGTCACCATAGTAAAAGCAATGCTGACATCGGAAATTAGGTGCAAAATAGGACCGAACAAAGAATGTTGGTATGTGCGACGTCCACGGGACAATCAAATCGACAATGTAAATGGACTCAAACATCTCAGCAGGGCAAGGAAGATCCTTTCCATTCCGATAGACTATACTGGGTATTCATCAACTTGTCCGTTCAGTCATCAGCGGCTGTTTGGTTAATGACTGCACATGCAAACCGGTGGTACCTGCCCGAAGCCGAATTCATTGTAACACAATCAAACCACTCGTAGTTAAGATCCCTTAAAATGTGGTGACACATACAAGCAGTAACCGGAACACACAAAAATCCATGTAGGAGCATACCTTGACAAAAAAACCGAACCCGTTCTGACTATTCTAGATTGGATTTATCACGTGATTGGTATATGGCTAATGGACCCTCTGAGGAGGTAATTTTTATGCGGTAATTAAGTTAATTATAAGAACCAACCCATACCTAAACTATGGTAGAATATATTCAGAAGAGGGTCTACAGCAATTTGCGATCAGTAGACTCGCCATTAAATACACCGGCAAAGATGTACATTTAACATCTTGCAAGTTAATATGAATAACGAAAAAGCCATATAAACAGCGTGATGTTTGAAGTGAACAGTGGTTGGCAATGTGTGGCTGGTAAACTGAAAGCGAACAGCATGGACAGATAAGCTGAAGGTGTAAAATTGATGTATGTACTTAAGAGAAAGCGAGGTCCTAACCGATTCACAGCGTAGATAACACACAAGCAAAATAGGAAAATATTTTAAACAAATTTAACACTGACAATTCGTTGTTTCTCGTGCGACCCAACAAGGCATAGGGTATTTACGGTGACTACCGAATAAATGTCAATCTCCAACATAGTCCCAGGTATGCCCAGCTTGTACCGACTGCGGTCACCCGAACTACGGAGACGCCTGTGAGCGCCCAAACTTTGCATCCGGACCCACACTGAGTTTGAAGCATTCAGATCGAGACGCTCACAAACAGCCTTTGCGTTGCCTCAGCCAGGTCCCTATCCCAATGGACATCGTCTAAGACTTCTTACGGTAAGGCTTGGATTCATGATATTATCAGGGCTGTACCTCTAAAGCTTAACTTCCAAATATCTACCGTCATCTTTATAATGTAATGGTGTGTGAACCATCAAACCACTCAACATCAACAATGGCAGTTTGCCGTTTGATTGGGTAACATAGTGTTACTGACAAGCAGTTTGGTGGATCTGATAATTTTGGGAACAGGCCCAATAGAGGTAAGTCTGGACCAGTTGGATTCGACCAAACGACAGAAACAGCAAACCCAGGCAGATGCTGCCAGAAATTTCACATCTGCACTCAGTTACCCATTGAATCAACTGATATATGGAATCGACGAAATGACTATTGTTTACAAATATACAATGTCCAATGTTGCGAAAACGTGGTTACTGCATACTCACTTCGATAAATTTCCAGGATTCCACTGGTCTTCGAATCTGATAGCGAAAGCCAGCACCGTACACGTAGGACACGCCCAAATTAGAACTGTCCATTACTCCCGACGTAACTGATGGTGAATCCGCTTTCGAAACGGTACAGGGGTGACCCACAATTACGGGCTCGTGTAGGGATGCATAAACACTTGGATATCCGTTTATTTTTCCAGAATCCAAATCAAAATGTTCTACGTGTGGCTGCTTCTGCAACAGCGGCATTCTAGTGGCGGCCAAATCAGAAGCCATAGATTTCGCTTCTACGTAAGCAAAAGCGAACAGCTCAAAACCGCCGGATGCAGCCGTGGATAGACAGACAGCCTCATGAGATCTAAGGGCTGCCACGATTGGAGCTGAGAGGCTAGCGTGTGAGCGTGTTGCAGACCGTCGTAGTAGTGTTTAGTGGCCAGCAAGCATGGGAGAACTTTGAGCCTATGGCCGCCCGAGATCAGCAATGATCTGTGCTCCCCCTTTACTTCCTTTGTCCACCGACATCCCAGGTCTGGCAGACGTGTCAGACCGATGGTATCGGTGTGTGCGCACGCCCACGAGATCTGGTTGAGTTTGTCTGTCCGTGACTCAGCTCGTTCTGGCAGCACCGGCGCAGACAGCTCAGATCTCACCCAAAATCACACCGCCACCCCAGCCTGCTCTAAAGCAAGCGTAGCTTGCATATTCCTGCTGCCATCGGTTTGCAGCGTTGCCTCTCCCCCAAGCTGTCCGTCTGTGTGTATACGTGTGTGAGCGTGTGCGTGCATAGGAGCGACGTGAACTTTGGAGCAAGTCTGATCGATAAAACTTTAGGTTGCAGGCATAGAAGTGAGCTTCGCCAGACATCGGCTCGAAATCAGAGTCCCTCACTGGCAGGCCTGAGGTTTGATATGGACCAGGGTATGTTTCGCTTGTCACGCAGTTGGCTCTCATTAGGTGCCGGAAGCGTAGACGCCTTGAATCTCAACACGCCATGAACAGTAGATAAGGTTTTTTAATCACTACTAATACGCCGCCTGTTAAAAATGGACCATCTCGAAGACATGGCAAGTAGTTGATAAGGTTGTTGCTCACCTCTTCTCTCACACGTTTTATCCACACTGCCTACTTTTCAGAATGCATCGGGTTGTTTTTAGCCGCACTGTTTCAACGATCGACTGGACTGCAGCCACGCAGCGTATCCAGAGGACAAATGTTCAGAACGCTGTCACTTGTTCACGCAGTGAAAGTCACATTCGCATTATTGAAGATGTGGTTCATAACAGGAGAAATGAGAAGAATGGATTGATTATTGAAAGAGACTTCCAACAAATTTCAACGATTAGACAAACCGACTTGTAGCACTAAATAGAGCGCATTGTAAACCGGCCGGTTGTAGGTCACACATTGTTGCTAATGCGTTGTTACATCAATGGCAATTATCTAGGTTCAAAGGTGGAAGAAATCCGTCTTTACCTCCGATGACATTGACTGGTCAACATGAGCCAAGTCAATTAATCGACGTGTTCGGAAAGATGACAAATTCTTGCTAGCAAAGGAGTCAACAACTTTATCCTGCTCAAGACGCACTACGTCAGTGAGTGGACGGCGGGTAACATTATTTTACATCTAATGAATGCGGTTATTACTACAGCCGTGAAATAGCGGATAAAACAGATGTATTTGATGCTCACTGGTTGTGACGCGACAGTCACTCAGAGACTATCTGCATAGGTACCTATCTAAATGAGCCTCACATTCAGTTTGATAAGTGGAGATGAGCTGTCCACTCACATAAACACTGTTGAACATTGATCACACTTTTTTTCACATGAACCAGCAGCTGTGTACAAATCACAAACTCAGGAAGAGGTTTTCCACAAAAGTTTAGCAATGCAAATGCATCTGCATAACACTTTGATATCTGTGGAACGTTGTATCTCACTAAGTTCCGGTCGAACACTTTCTGGCACGGTACGCAATTCTACGTCGAACACAGTGCCAAACTGGATTTCTTTCAAATGTAGTTAAACGAAACGAAAAAGGTCACTTCTACACATTACGTGTCACACTTACAGATAACTTGGTGCCTGAGGGTTTGGTCTTCTAGAAATCAGGGGTCCGGGTGTAGTTTAATTTCACAAACTGACACTCACCAGCCTTTAGTTTTGTTTCAAAGACGACAGTGTATCTAGGCATCTCGTGTATGATAAGGTTTTGTCCCCCGGATCTGTTAGTGATAGTAGATCTAATGTGAATACCACAAGTGGATGCCATTTAGGAAGGAGAATTGCCAAAACACTTACATTTTTGAAGTCAGGAAAACTGACTGTATCTTTCAGTAGCGAATGAACTCTTTGTAATACAATATATTCGTTCAGCCAAACGATGCGACCTAAATATAGCACTCCGTATCCATCTCAGAGTTCAGTAACAGGTGAATAGTGTGCCTTAACTATGCTTTAGTGTATGGAGTTCATGGCTGCCACATCGAATACAGTGTCAAACGATGAGTAACCCAGCAGCTGGTACACTACGAGATTCTGGATAAGTACGTAGTGCTAATCAATCGGCTGATTGCTGGAGTAGTGTAGTTCGCACATCAATGTGAAGAACGCCGAAACTATTATGCAATAATTAGGTTTGAGTAACATTTCATTTGTTCTTTACATTTCATGAACTAATGGTTTGTTATTTAACTTTTCATTCGCAAAAGTGTATCATGCACGTCTGTCGTGCTAACTGAATTCTGCTGACTGGACGAAATCCAGCATCTGCCTACATGCTTACTACTGTAACCGTCATGAACGAAGGAAATTTAGTTCCAGCATATTAATTAATTTTGAGTTTCATGTTTAGTGTGCAGTTGGAGTCATTGTCTTCGAGACAGCGTGAACCCTAGTGTGTGCGATGGAATGTCTTAGACGATTTTCATTAGAAGGTTGCTGGCCCCGTTTAGTTTTACTGCCTCTACATCGGAGTGTCCCTTTGGAGATTAAAAACCCGAGTACTTCTTCAACTTGCCATCAATTTTAAAATGTAAACCTAGTGTACCTATATGTATGTTTGTATAACATTTCGGTTTTAAATTCCGGCTCTGTCAACGTAGCATAGATATACGGTTGGTCATTAACCTTTTAAAGTATGCAATCGAGTGTCCGACTAAGCCAGTTATGCACAATAGCAAACTTGTGGGCTTCAACGGAACTCTTAAAAGTCATTCACCGCGTGTTGTTCTGTGAGTTAAGGTCTCTCAGACAATGTACACAAAAATATCACTCCCCTGGTTCTGTTGTTCTGCGAAACAACAGACGCTTCTATCGATAAGGTAAGAAGGCCAAAGGTTTATTTATACTTCTAACTTGTGCGTGTAAAATGCTCATTCGTGGTCTAAGGTGGATTACCGTATGCAGGCCTACAGTTACATCATTGGAAACTGTTTTGTCTCATTTAAACTGGCAATGACATCAAGTACCTTGATAGAGTTGATTGTTTCCAACATTCTTCCCTCACAGGAAACCAGTAGCAAGAGTGTACACACCATGCTTTTACGGTAGTTGCTCAACTGAAGACTTTAAAGACAGTTGCTACAAACCTTACTCATGTAGTCATTCCAGTCGCAAATTTTGTCAGCTAGGGTGATTTCTAGCCATAGTACAACAGTTCAGAGTGTGGTTGGTCAGCATTTTGTCATAGAGAGCATGACATGAAGGAAAGGTTTTAAAAGCTAACTGCTGACACATCCTCAACTGGGAAGCTGAAGTGCCGGGCCATTAGAAAGTGTTAGAGAGAGCGATCGAAGAACGTTCGAGATCACATTCTCCGGCTATATCACTCCCGTACGGTAGCCTCCACTTACTTCCAACAGATGAATGACAATGACTAACTTTTCCAACCTTTGGACAGTCACATCACTACGCAATGGTTACATGTTCGTGCTTTCTCCCAAAACGCCGATAAACTTGATTGTCATTTCACTGGCTCCCTTTTATCCATTCATGGGAATGGTCAAAATTTTTCTCATGTAGTTTCATGTGGTATTTGTACCTACTGAGCTTTACTGTACTCCAGCTGGACCTATTTGTGATGGCATTAACAAGTCTCTTCTGTTACGTCTAGAATGACCAGCACGACGCAGATTCAATGCACCGGAAGTCCGAAACACTGACGTGTTCATGATCTACCCAACACAAATGGCAATCATAATGATGACAACATTTGGATTTCTTACAGCTATTCCCAGAAAACACGAGCTGGTTCTTTATCACTGTGCGTTTTTCTCCTCGTTTGTTATTAGTTTGTCCTGTGCTTCATCGTAGACAGACAGTAAAGCGGAGTGTTGATTTGGTGTCTCGGATTCCCCCAGCCGTTAACATGCTATGAGGAGTTTCTGCAGCCGACTGTTGAAACGAGTATCTATTAGGATCATCGCAACCGTTGCTGTTCGTGACTGACTTGGCTTGAGGATTTTTTTCAAATCCTCGTTGGACAGTCGTGTTGAGGTACGGAAGGACTTAGGCCAAGGTTACACGAGAAGTATATTCTTGCAAACAGAATATTGTCAGCATATGACATATGCTTGCAACAAATGAAATAAGCAGCATATGTAAAAACCATCTGTCATTTAAATGGTCATCATAAAGGTATCTAATCTCGCTCAGTGTGTTCAAATATCTCATCGTTCTTCGCTCCACAATGACAACACAATGTCCACAACGTAATATGCAAGTAACTAAAATTCTTTCATTCTAGGCACTCAGTCTACAGTCCGTCTACTTCTACCCGAAAGTTTTATGTAGGGACGAAACTGGTGGAGCAGCTTTGAGCTGACAGAATTTATAGAAGGGAACATCATACTGGTAAATGTCATTTTTAGCAGCCACTGTTTTCATCATTGTAGTATTGATATGACACAGTATTAATCGACCGAGTTGTGGTCGAACGGATGAAATATTCAAAATATCGCAGCCATGAAACGTGGTCAGGGAGATTACAGGGCACTAATTACGGTTCAGCGTCAGAATGGTTGACTGTTGTCATTTAGTGGACCTTGACATAATACAGTCCGCAGGACATTTGCAGTGCTGGTGGGACAAGTCTCTGACGTGGGAGCATACCACCTGGATAGTTTATTTACAGTAAGACCACTGTTCGTGGAAATGCATAAACAACAGAGCGTCTGACACCTTCAAAATAAGTTGAAACAAGTTGGACAGATCGTCATATGGTGTTTATTTTTGGTAACCCAAAACAGTCTCATTGTGCAACAGAAAGTACATATACAGATATCTGTTGCCTATAAGGATTATAAAAATATCTGCAAAGATAATTGGCTTTACTTTCCTTATTTGATACTAGAGTGGAAACAAGGAGTGGCACGATGAAGCAGACGCGTATTACATTTGTGGGTAGTGTTTTCTCGCCCCCCAAAAAATGGAATTTCTGTCAACAGACATGATGTCGCTGATTCATCTAACGGAGTCATGTAAGTTGCTCAGACAATAAAGTTCTATACCAAACAGATACTTGGGTGTTTAACCAGCTTCAGTAATGAGTGTCGGTAGTAAGTATGCTGATGGCGATTTATCACACTAGCTTCCTCACATGGATGAAGTGCAGATGATTGCTAATACAGCGGAATAATATCATCAATGGATTATTTCGTACGGTGAATTTTCTGTTTAACGATGATAATAGTCTCCTCCACAATAATGATGGAATTTAGGGCAGCGAATTTACATTGGTGCGACCAGTCAGTGGCGTGAGGATAGACATAATATGAGCTTCGCATGGTCGCGAGGGGGTTATTTTAAAATAGTTTTTTATTTGATTGATTTACTGGATAGTGAACAGTTTCATGTGCATTACAAGAAGGTTGTATTTTATACCAGATTGCATGTGACAATGGATGCCTTAAAAGCTGTCCCTAATTTCTTTTTCGAGAAAAAGATTTAAAACCCTAGCTGGTTAACTTTATTCCGCGATTCTACTTCGGTTTTGTCTTACGTATTGAACCGGGGTGCTTATTGGGCATAGTTTACAAAGTCAGTTAACTTCGCTAAACTGAACTAGGTCAGAATGGCCACAGTAAACAGAATTCAGTGCATTTTGCAAGTAATTTTGTTGAAGAAACACTGAGTGTAGTCTTGCTTGCTACATTCTGTTCAGTTTATCGATTACTGGATAGAGTCACTTCATATATGATGATTAATAGATAGTAGATGATTTGGCTAATATAAGATGAACTTCACTCACGTTTAATCACGGCCTCCAAGTTCACCCTGACTTCTTAGTCAGCCTGTTTGGAACATAAACATACAGTTGATTATTGAACTCAACTAGACTAGAAACCGATCATTGTACAAGTCCAGCCTATCCATGAGTGCCATTGTAGAATGCGGATTTCTTCGGTACAACGCTATACCGATCGTCGCACTGCACAGTTTCACAAAAAACATCATCAGTCGTGTCGGAATGTTGGTATGTTGAATTTGCATGCCTAGTGCAAACGAGGGCTAAATCATTTGTGTTTGAGTATCGTAAACGCATGAGTCATCTATACGGAAGCACGCACTGTCGTGCATCCACTTCCGCAACCTCTTTAGAACTGACTCGGCATCACGTTCATTTACGTTCCACACAGGCGCCCTAACGGTTACCACAACTATGGTGAACTATCAGTTTATTAACTAAGCAAACCGGGTAAATAAGGTCAAATACACCCAATTTTAGAAGAAATGTGAAAAAATATACATGCATGAAAACAAAACACGTTGACGACACAAACGAATGAAAGTGAATCCTTGTAGAGCTGAAAAAACAGTTTTCAGTTTCTCATTAATTTCACTTAATCTTCAATAAAAGTTCACTGAGGTTCCTGTCTGTATACCTTAGCTCAGCTAATGAACACGACGAGGTTGCCGTTAATGTTGAAGATTGTGGTGACTACGATTGCGCCTGTTGAGACTATGCAATCCAACAACATGAGGACAAATTTTGTTACACCAATCGAAAACGCAAGCTGTATGATTTTCGCCTTGCATCAACTTTATCTTTCACCAATGGAATGAACGCAACACGGAAAAGTGCGATTTCTTTTATTCGTTTGACATCAGTTGTCTTTTGTGATTAAATCGGTGAAGACCAGTTTTGAATACCCATTATTGGGTTGCTTACATTCACCATATATTGCCAACTTGAGAACATAGATGCTCATATACTACACAATGCAAATGGCTGTAGATAGGTCCGTTTAATCCATCAAATTGAGGTTACTCTGAGCGTATATTTATGTTTCCTTCGTAACTCGTATCTCATCGTATCACTAATGTTACAAAGTTTCAATTTCAAACGTTTTCAGTCTGATCGTACGAGTTGTGTCTAGTCTTTTTTTCAATTAGTTATTCGTGACAGTGGAAAGCTACATAAAATTATTGCACAATTATTTTCTCTATATATTATCACGTTTATTTGACAGTCATAAACGATTAGTGACCCGATTGTTGGGTTGACCGTGGTTCCCGTAAACCTTAACAAGACGATGTGTAGTACTGTTAGATTGTCTGATTCAGACATAACTAGAGTATCAGGATAGCAAGAAGACATACATTGCAAGATACAAGCATTTCATTTATTCTCATCAGTCGGTTTATGTAACCGACTGATGAGAATAAACGAAATGCTTGTATCTCGCAATTTATGTCATCTTGTAATCATGATGAACTGGATAGAGGGAACTCAGTGCTGCAAACATTATGATTAAACATATTTTATACACAGCATAAGAACATCTGTTGTGGATGTAAGTGACAGTTTACGTGTAAGTTTACCCTATAAAACTCATTTGGACGCACTCGTTTGCACGATTGATATTTCATGTCACAGACTGTCACTTGTGCCGACTCAGGCAGTTTGCAGACAGGTACCAATCTCGACAGATATTCAGATTGACCTACAACATTACATCGTCAACTTCCAGGCCACGCAAAACGAGTTCAGACCGTGATTTAGATCAATGGCTGTGCAAATGCGGGCGGGCACACGGGCCGTTATGATCGTGTCGACTAAATTTTTTAGTTCACTTCTCGAACTGTTTGTATTTTGATTTTTATAGTGAGCTCAGTGATTCAAATCACTAGGGCAGTCTGACCAGTAGATTCCCATTGAGAGCATCGTAATCTTGTAACTAGCAGGCCAGTAATTAACACACCGGTGTTTAATATTCGTCATTCTGCGTGACGTAAGCTTGTCGAACAGACCTAAACAGTTTAGTTTCTTGCATGCATCACATGCCTCTCAGCGCAGAGGTTTGGCATGGAACTGTAACCACCCTTCACTTGAGATATTATGTGCTCTGGAATTAATCCCATTCAGCCATGGTCATGACGTTTCAGTAATCCTCTCTAGACGTGTTTCACATCAATTAAAGAAATGAAGGGACAGAATGTTCAAGGATACCGACAGGTAAAAGAAGCTAAGAGATTGTAAAGTTAGGAAGCGGTCAACAATCACAGGAAACTTGCAGATATCACCACTCCGAAGTATATATGGATTCAAAATAATCAATGGAATGGGAGAATTTATATTACTGAGAAGTTGACCAGCAAGTTGAGCAAACTGACCGTGGAAAAATTGAGTCTCATATAAATTATGCAATCTGCCACACTAACTATAGGTTAGGAAGAATTCTGCCTCCAGTATCGAAATTCATTTCTGTAAACAGCTTGTGATGAACTGTTAGTATAAACACCTTGAGAACTTCCATACAGCGCCTAGGCATCCTTTTGGTGAGGGATACCGCTGACGACTCGACTCGGGTTATCCCATTCTCTATTCAGGGAGCCAAATATCTTCGCACCTTGGTACAAAAGTTGATCGAGCTGGTTTCAGTGGTTTTCACTGTAGTTTAGATAGGTATTATATAAGAAGGTCACCCCCAAACGAAGTGTGGCTCTCAAATAATAAGTGCATTTTTATGACATGCAACACATGTACTGCAGAAGCGATTCCCTTTTGGCAAATGTTACATAATTAATAATAAGGTTACATAATTAGTGGCAAAAAATCCCTCCGATGTGCTGACGTAACAGCTGAAAATTTGCCCATGTCCAGTAATTAGCTTCCGTTGGACGTTCATAAACCCAAAACGATCACTGATCGTCAACCATCGAAATTCGACCCATAATACATTACTTTCTCTTAAAGTTCTTTCAAGATGTTGCCAGTTTAGATTTTGCTTCGCCATCAAACACTTAAAATTCGCGCTGAGATGTTCAAGAGGCCCGGATTCTTAAACATCGCAAAGGTCTGGGAGTCGAAGACAACTGACTTTCCCACTCAAAGATAATATAATCAACGGTGAAGTAATGAGTGCTGAACGGGTCTTCCCCAAACGCCCAGGATAGGGGCAGTTTTATTGCCGAGGATCTTATCGCATCCGATACAAATTTGTGGATTGTTTCAGATACATGAACTCAATATTCGTCTTCTTTTATTAATGCTAATCTGTGGCAATGAAACTGTCAAAGAACTATGGAAGTTTATTAATGAGCAATAGGAGATTTGATTAATTCCAAGTCGAATATCACACGTATTTCATCGCAGCGTTTGTATTCAACTAGATCAAGCACTGAATTCGAGTTCCGCTCTCGTTAGAGCTCGTCAGCAGTGCGTATCCCTGCCACAGCCAAGGTTACAACCCTGGCCACCTTTCCATGGGGAACCGTGCTGACCACTAAACCATTGACTTCATATTAGGCACGACCGAATTATCACACGTGAACGCTCAATCACCTTCGCTTGTGAGTACTGATCAGGTTACGCGATCGTCTCTAATGTGAACGAAACTCGAGTCTACTGCTTCTTCTCGAAACAGGCTGACTGGAGAGTTTATCTGAATGCGGAGGCTGCGATCAAATATGAGTGACGTTCAGCCCGAAACTATGGAAAGTACTTTTTATAACTCGATTCTCCAGTTAATAGGTCAAAAGGCCTAAATGTGATCTATTCACACTCGCTCAGTTTGAGGCCCAGTGGCATGGCTATTATCACCTGAGTCCGCGATGCCTACTCATCTACAGCGCACCACTGTTTCTACTGTACCGGGCACAACAGGTTACCACATGAATTTTGCCGGAGGACATCCGCTCGTATCAGGTGACAGTGGTTTACATCCCAGTTCCGGCATGATTCCGAGCTCACAAGTGTATGTGTGCACTCGTCGCTGCAGGTAAATCTTTCACGTTGTGACATTGATTTTAGATGTTGGATAGACTTAGCCTTGAACCGGACAGCCTGGAGGAATAGATTTGGACGGGCATCCGCAAGTTCAACGAGCAGTTATTGTGCGGCCAACCACGATTCGCAAGGGAAACATCGCTGCCAAAGGACGCAACGACATGATCATATGGCGATGCGATGTGTGCGGCCGCGAATGCGCTGGCCGTTTGGGAATTGTAAGTCACCAACGTACTCATAGTGCACCGTCGTTGAAAAGACGACGAGTACGTTAGGCTCAGGTATGAGATATCGGTCAATCCATCCTATTTCTGTTAATGTTTGCATCAGTAAAGAACATAGTCGTATAGCAACTAATCCTCTTGTCTTTTCAGAAACTTGGGTGTCTGTGGTCTTCTACCTATTTTTTTATCCAGCTTTATTGGTGTACTGTATGGTGAATTGTTTGTCTGTTCCTTTCGTAGTCCAATCTGAATTTTGTTTTTCATCCTTACCTTTTCTAGAATGCACTAACATGCACTCTTGTATTACATTTTACATATCTTTCTTCTCAGTTTAGATCTTATCATTGCAGTCTCTCTCTCTCTGTTTATTATCGACAGATAAGGGTTTCCGTTTCGTGCTGGCCAATCAACTGGCTAACCAGCACTCGCAGACTGGACGCAGATGCTTCACTCACGCACCCCCTGGTCTAATTCCTTCGGGTTCACCCTAGATATGTAGTGTGTGGGTGGAACCGCAAGTGGTGCAGCGCAAGCCACTTGCGGTGACAGTTAAGCACAGGCGTCCTTTGGCTTCGGCCACTGTGATAGGCCAATCTGAATCGGATACGGCCAATCGTGTACTCGCCGTGTGTTGTGTTTGTGGTGCCAGCGTGACGTGACCACATAGATGATTAGTTCGCAAAATTTCTATTCACTTCGGAGAGAGTTATGCTAGCACATCACATTGTGATGACTAGTGGTAAAGCCAAAAGTCGGGTACCGAAATAAGACAGTTTATGAACTTGCCTTTGGAATACGGGGGTTGTACAGTTAAGGCGCGGCTCGTACACGATCTCCATGACAGAATTGCGTGGTCTTCTAGTCTTTTAGCAGTGGTTTACTTATTAGCAAGTCAATCGTGGACATTTTTCACACGTGAACTAATGCTATTACAAAACTCTGTTCGGGATTATTTTCGAAAGACTTTTACAAGAAACGACTCATACAGGAAAGGACTGTGACGAGAACATATGGTTATCTCAGATTATTATGCTGCCCAGTAGAGTCAAATCAATAAAATGCAGATGTACATGGAATAAGATGAAATTTGTTAGTTTCCTTGTTGGGAATTGGCATTACGCGTGCTCTCCTCCAACAGTCAACAATTTTGTACAATCTGAAACACTAAGTGAATAGCTGAGCCAGTGATTCGTATAAAAAGTCCTGTACATTCCCTAAGAACACGGTGATAAGTCGTTAAGTCTGCTTGCTTGGCTGGGTTCCAACAGGACAAGAAATAGTTGGGCTCTCAACTGAATCCGGCATTTCAGTGGAAAACGAGAATTGTGTAGAATTTGCAAAAGATTTATTCGTTTTCCTCTCAAAATTACAGCTGAGATCTCCAACGTCGATAATCAGCTTCTTGAAACAATATTTAATTCATTCAGCCTTTTTATGATTTACCAGATCTTTCGACAGTTTCTGTTTTGTCACCCAATTGTGTTGGTGTACACAGAATTAAAACTTGACTTGGTGGATTTGATGGATTTTGAAATGCATGTTACGGATCAATAATCTTTTGACTATGAGCTTCCTCTTTCTTCTCTCGGACTCTTTTTGAGGCATGGGGAGAAAAATATACTCGAAGAATTAGGAATTTCTTCCCAAGGGAAGTAACCATCGAGACAGAATTTGAGGCGGTTTGTCGACTGATCACAACAGATAGATGAGTCTTTATGAATAAACATGCGGAAGTAGAATGATAATGACATTCTCCCAAACCTATTCCAGTTACAAGGAAGTGACTACCGACATCTGATTCTACGATCTCCGCAACGAGTAAAGAGTGTTTGGCATGTCTTGCTCTGAACCATGGGAGACAGCTTCATGAAAGACTGGTCAGATGTACCAGATGGAACGTGCCTGTGGGTTGCTAACAACCGCGTTTGACTAAAGAAGGTTAAATCTGCGTTCAGGCTCTTTGGAAAGGTCACAATGCTGTACAGGCCGAGGGTCTTAAGAAAACTGGTATGAGGTCGGCTGAAATCGCCGCAAACAATGCATAATTACTTACCGATGACGTCTGAAAGACCTATTGTCCTCCTACTAATGCGCCCGATCAGCGTTGACTGGTCGCAAATAAGTTAAACGATTTGAAAGACAGGTATGCGGTATCACTCAGTCTATAGTATAGCTAACGAGCAGTATTACCAGTGGTGTGTGGGTGAACGGATTATCATGTGGCCAAGCTCTTGGTTTCGCTTGTGTTTTCTTTTGGCGCTTCAGAGCGTGAACCTAACCACGCTGGACATTTACGAAATACACCAGAAGCCTAAAAATGCCTCCACAGGCTGCCTAGGAAGCCAAGACACTGTGGAAATGAACTGGAGGGGATGACCGGCGGTAATTTGGAGACCAGATGTGAGGTAACTAATGATCGCATGGTTTCCATAAGGCACCCACGTACTTCCACTGGCTTGATCCCTATTCCTGTGTTCAGATATGCATTCCACAGGAGGTATTGCTTGATACCGATATCAATTCCTTCGTTTGTTTAGTTTATTGTAGTCATCGGAGGCTCATGTGATAATCCTAGCTTCCAGGGCGGCAGTTCGCAGATCATAGCCTATTGTAGTTTCGGGTACATTAATCGTAACGGTATGACTACAACCAACCATGAGTGTCCTGATTATCCTGATGTTGTTGGTCTATCAACAGTCAATCAGGACAGCCTTTTGCGATTCACAGAAATGAAGAACATAATGTGATTGGTTCAACACTGTTTCATATCAGCTAACAAATCAGTTTATCTATTGCTATCCATAAAAGTACTTACGACTCAGAATAAAGTTGCAATTGTATCCACAGCCCCCGGTGTTCTACCTCTACCGAGTAACACAACGTACGTTCTGGTTCATTTCCTGTTACTAGTCTCACGAGTTCGATGACCACATGTTACATTGTCCCAATGGTTCCCATTCAGCGTTCCAACTCTTTTTGCGTGATGATCAGTGCGTTCAAAGTTTGGACGACCTTTTCGTCTTGTACCTACTTGACAGCCACCGGGTGTGTGTGAGCGTAACTCTCAGTTCTCATTTTACTCTGGGTTATTGTCGTTGTCCTTAGATTAGATGAGTGTCGCTTACTTCATACACTTTCAAACACTGTTGAAAATATGTGGTTTGTCTGCTGATCTCACCATGTTCCACCACTTTCTGATAGCTGAAGTGGAGAAACGAACAAATCGTTTGCGGATGAAGGTCATGTGAGATTCTTCTGTCGGTTTTAAACAATCGACGAATATTACGATTAGCTTCAAATATTACAAGCGAATCTCTTCTGCAAGTTCTAATCTATGCCTAAACAAAACGCCCCTAAAAACGTGTCCAATATACCCTAGACAATAGTCTGTGATTCTTGTAGAATCGGATAACTAGAATCACTTCGTCGAATCCTCGAGAGGTAAAGCATCGTTTACTAAGGATTGAAATTTAAGTTCATGGAAGACACCACTGGTAGTCCGTTTGATTCAGTGACAACAAGAAGAATTAGTCTTGATAGACTGTTGCCATGTTTTTTGGAAGGAGGAGATGTATCTCAGTCAACGATCTATTTTCACTGATCTTGCAGGGGATTTCGATCTTTGGTGATCAGGCTGTTGATCTCTGTTGCTTATTAGTCCTTCCAGTTGACAGGAAACTACAAGGTTTCAGCGGAGCGGTGCGCAAAGACGTAATACGTACATTAGCAGAACTCCGCTACTTCTAACAGTAGCTAAGGGATTACACTGATCAGCCGACAGTAAAAAATCTGAGCAGCTGTTCTCCAGGTGTAAAGGAACGTCAAGACGTACAGCTATGTAAACCTAGTGCTTGTGAGGAGCAGAACTTGTACACAAACTCCATTTGATATTTGGGGCACGAAATGAGGAGGAACGCGAATAAAAATTGTGGAGTGTCACGAAATCGTGTTACTTCTCATTATCACATCATAACAACCGATTCATATAGTGCTACATAAAACCAGTAATGGAGGCTAAAATTGTACTATTCGGCTTACATTGAAATCCCAGTGGCTATATACTGGAGTGTTAAACCAGAATTATAGCCCTGAAAAAGTTGTGGCTTCTACTTTAGTGTCAGAAACAATCTGGTCAAATTACGTTCCTTAGGCTGGTGTTGTTTGCCGAACACATTCGTCTGGGATTGATCGCTGACTGAGCTGATTTCTCTTTCTGACGGCATGTTCAGTTTTTCTTGTTGTCCTTATTTAGGATGTGTAGAAGTTGATGACTTCCCCCAAAGCTCCATTGAACGGTTGAGTCACTACATCTTTTACTATCCTCTCACCACTGTAAAACCAGTAGTCCAAAAGACAGGAATGTTGGCTGTCTGCATGAAATTTCTTGGTAGGATTTCAATTTCGGCTTTCTGTCCGATAGGTCCAAGAATAAAGGAGCTAATTCGCAGAATGTTGATGTGATAGTCCTTGCACTGTGATATTTTGCTTAACCATTTCATTGGTTACAAGGTGGGGGTGGGGTGGACAGACGTTGAATTTACTTATACAACACTCATGAATCTTTCCGTAGATTTATCGAAAATCATAGACCATTTTGTCAAAGTGATCACACAGTCCTGAGAAGTTCTTCCTACTGTACTGGTTAAATTTATCCAAGAAAGCTTTCCGAATGTTTTCTTACATAATGTTCGAAGAAAAATTCCGACGCTAATTCTAACACTATTCTCGTCTTTTTGACAGAAAAGCTATAAAAACCCGGGGAATATCTCTCCACATTATATATATATATATATGCATATACCTGTATTATGAGTCTATTGTCACACTTCATTTTACATCGTTTTTGACGTGGGAGTGATACATCATTTCTAAAGTTTAGCATCTCAAAGTAATGCGAACATTTCAAAGTTATTTCACATCTAGCCTTAAGCATACTGTCTGACTGACTGAGAGTTGATCCTAGTACGAAGTACCCGTTAATTCAATGTCATCTCGACCTAGGGAAGTTGGAAAACAATATGGTTTTTTGCATAGGTAATAAAACTTGTGCTTTTGTGTATCCTTTTTAATAAAAGATGACACGATGACAAAAACTCACACAAACTGCTATAAACGACTAGATTTGAAAAAGGCTTTCATAGGGTCGAACTAATGTTCTATCTCAGTCAGTCCTCAGATGTATCCGTTCAGAAAAATGTAAGATCGATAAACGAGAAAATCCACATACACTCCATAACAAGGTTGTATGGTCACCCAACCTTTTAGCGACGCTTACTCCACTGATGAGTTAACAGTGATCATTTCGGTCAGCAGGAGAACATCGTAATAGAAAAAAAGTATGCTGGAGTCTGTTTAAGAAGGTTGTTTGAAAAATGGTGTGAAAAACATTCCGAAAACCGCAGTAACGCTATACGGTTAGCTTCTGTTCGGTTACTCCGCTTGATGTTCTTTTCACATATCAGTCCAACACTCCAACACACTGATTGGCTTGTAGTATATCGAAACGTATGTTCTTTGTGCTCACTTTAACAGAACCACTGAATCAGCCGTTGAACGTTACATCGCGTCAATTCTGTGCAAGTAGTAGGTTAGTCTGTTCAGTAGAATTGCCAGAGGAGCACGGGACGACAAACAGGTCAGATCGAGACTTTAGTTCTATTAAACAGTAGCCACGTTTCCTGACTTGTAGTGTCATATTCCGAAAATAATTACAATCCGAACAATGGAGTGACACAAATGGTTCCACAACTGAACGTAACAGTTGGTGTCCCGAGTACCATTCAAAGTTGTCAGCACACTTACGCTAAAATCCAAACAATGCTCCCAACAACATCACTCAGCGTCCATCGGTCGGATATCGCTGAAGCACATTTACTCCGTCAGTAGACATCCAGTATCCGCACGTACGAGATCCACCAGCATAACCGGAGCAAGCCATACGTCGCGGATGAGTTCAGAAAACACGCGTTTCCCTCACCCACACCCACTATAAACAATGATGTGTTTACTGCTGGTTCAGTAAAACCGACCCATTCGTTTTCCCACATTCACACCATTACGGTTCAACTTCTACTCCACACCCTTCATGACGAAATCCAGTGGAAATATTGAATAAAGCTCTGAAGTACGTCTTGTTGGATCGGATGATAGTCGCAAACTTCGTTGTCGGCCTCATACTGTAGACATTGTTCACTATCCGCTTCCACTCGCCTGCACGATATCCTTTGCTCTTTTCAGATGTGATAAGAGTGTGACAGTAACCGTGGTGTTCTCAAGTCTTCTGATAATTTCCCCAAGCTTTATTGTAAGTACTGGAGCGCTAAAACATTTTCCTTTTTCAACTGGGTCATTAACCCACTTCGTGGCATGATGTGGACAGAACAAATTCAGAATGAGCACGGTAGACAGACAGCGAGCTCCTGCCCGGATTGCCAACAAATAGGTTAATTTATTTTAATGTTATCCATGTTCCGCAGTATGTCTGTTACATAGAACGCCTGCCGTTTAACGAATTATTTACTATCCGGTGTCAGTGTGGAGTATAACAACACTGTATAAGTTTCTGCAACGACCCTTTCAAAGGAGACTTGCCGGAAAGTCTATTTGGATGCGAAGGCTACGATACAGTATGAGTGGTGTTCAACTTGAATTTAACCAAATACCCGATTACATCTCAGTGAATGTATATTGACTGAAATTCTGCCTAAGGTGTTCGGGTAACATGAAACCACATGTTTGGGTCGTGCGACTATGTCACATGATCACGTTTTGATGGAAGATCATACCTCTTTGCAGATGTGGTTTGGGAAAGGCCAGTGAAAATCTGTTCAAAGTACTGACACGATAATTGGCATTTTGCTTATTACCCCGAATGGTCAGTTTACTTCACTGTTATCCGATGTACCCCAAACACTCTCTGTCACCAGTCTTTTTGACAAAGGATACATAACCATTTGAGGGCCACGCCAACCTCATCTTCATCCATCAGAACTATTCTGAAGGGAACACTTTATACCATTAAACTTCACATTCCCATAGTTGAGTACCTAAGACGAGAGATCCCACCTACTCACAATACTGGGTGTGCCTCTGGTCAACGAGAACCGGCTAACACATCTTTTCATCATCTAGACAGAAACATTTGTAATTTCGCGCATGTATGTGCCTTCTGCAGACGACCAGCATCAAAGTTGGCTCGAACTTTGAACGCCAGTCGGTGGATTCCGTTTTTTCTCGCTTATGCATAGCTAAAGTTTTCCGTTCTTCGTCACTTTCCATCTGTAGAGATGGACCTCTCAGTAAAGAACTGATACCCTAACATTACTGCTGGATTCGTTTGATAAGCTTCCATAGACTGAGGCGTGCTCACAAGCAAGTCAACATAATGCTTTTCGTAAACGCTAAGCCACGTATGACTTGGCTGGCAACAACCTAATTTCACTGTCAGTTTCCACTTGGGATCAGTTTGTTTACTCATCTACTAACGTAACGATTCATCCATATAGTGCATACATTCCGGTGTGTCTAGGCTGCTTGACCGTAAGTGGTCATGTCACCTGATGGTCTTTGCAGCATGCAGTTAACTCATTCGCCACGTGCATATGTGCCCGAACGATTAAGTCAACTTACACCTCCATAGTCCCATAGTTTCGTTACGATCACTTACCCGACCAGACGCGTGCTAAATAGCAGGAGACGAAAACCTGAGTCTCAAAGACATCTTGCAACGAAAATGCCTGAAAAAACACTACGTAGCCTTTGTTGTCAAGTTCACATCATTGATTTCATGATGTCAGCCATCAAATCTCTACGATGTTCTCAGTTGTGACCATCACCGAACAGGTAGAATGAACTGGATGGGCATAACGTTTCCGGGGGCCCGGCCGAACAGATCAGAGACTAAAGTACAAATATGGAATTGAAGCTAATATTATGGTTGCTGACTTTCACCGGCTGTCATCTAGGTAACACATAACAGGTACAATAATTTGACCCCACAGAGCGTGACACAGTCCGCTTACAAACCTAGTGAATAGATGTTCTCGTTATCAAGTCTGCTGTAGCCGTTCAACCGATCGTCCATATGACAGTCTGAGTAAAACTGAACTGTCAAATCCATCAAACGAATTTAGTCAGAGTTGAACAGTATGCTTCCATGTGCATTTCCGCGTTCATTTTCGTATGAACAAAGCAGAAACCGTAGCCCATAGTTCACATGGCTACTCGTTTGGTTGGCATACCGATGATATACCAATGAAGACACTCCCTCAGTCTGTGAAATGTGTGTCCAACTGAGGTGACTGGTTTACCTTGCACTGGGATATAATGCTGAAAACAGGTCAAGAAGAAGCGAGGTTGTCGGTGCTCTGGTTTCACTAGGAAAAGTTTTGTTCTAAGCTGAAAATAACAGTAATTACTTGGTCATTATACACATTTGGGATTTGCATCATAATCAAACAGTTTGATTCCCAAGTTGTCGTATCTAGGTCAAATTGGTTATCTGATATAAGTTGTTCCTGATGAGTAGTCGGGGATTTGGTTAATTTTCAGTTGAACATCAGTCATGTTTGCTCTTAGCCTTCGCATTCAGCTAGACTTTCTAGCCAGCCTCTTTCGAAAAGAAGCACTAGACTCGAGTTCCCATCCGAACCAACAGGGTGTGGAGAAATAATAAAAACTGTTTTGCCTAACTGATCCAAATCTCCTCCAAGCTCACCCCAAGGCTAACAATGTTGACTTCTGTCTCTATGTGAACTTTTCTACCAGATATCAATACGGATGGAATATCGTCTGTCGCAAACGTACACACGCACTTTCATTGCTGTGAATATCCCCTAACACTACTAGAATATCGTGTACCCGGGCTATGGCCAGGAATGTGAGAAACGTTGACTGGAATCTCGCAATCCGATAATCTTTACCAAATGGGTGTGGACGAGGACACCGTAAGTGATGTGGTGTTAGTTTTGGGAATAAACAAAGCAAACGGTAATATTGATTACAGTGAGCAAAGTTTGTCTGGAAATTAACGGTCTCTACCCACCCCAACCAGCAATTTCATCAAGTAAGATGGTATTCCTAACATTTGATCACCGATGCACACTTTACGAGACGGTCGTGATGGTTTATGAAAATCCAATCAATGAAGTGCACCCCTGTAACATTTATGGTCGTATTCGACCCGTCTCAACCGATGCACATAGTGCCAATTACCTAACTGCTTAGACCTTTGGTTCTTAAACGTAGGTTGCTGGTTCGAATCTCGCAGACCGACCATGAGTCCAAGTAAGGAAGAAAATTTTCTGGGGTTTTACTCGCCGGCGAACACCGAAAGACATATCGACCAATTACAAATTCCTACTCTCACGGTCTTCACCAGTGCCTGTGATCGACACCGTCAACATTGTGTAACCGAGTCAGTTGATGTCGCTCATATTCGACTAAAATTGCATACTTAACTGTGGGGACTAATGAGTTTTACCTCCCGCATCTATTAGATAAATAAGTCTTCCTGCCTGAGCCGTATGCAGAATGTGTCAGCTCTACTGTGTCATCTGCCTGAATGGTTACTGCGCTGCCAATTGCGAACGGCTGTCAGGCCTGTCTGACTGTCGTGGGACGATCCGCCATTAGGGTTGTTCTCAAGGCAAGACACAACTAGCTGGTCTGAGTCACTGTTCCATCAGTTCCGGTGTCCAGCTCATCTTCTGCGCATGCGTGTATGACCCGATCGTGCCAGAACGTGAGTTAGTAGCGGATATGTGGGTTTTGCCTACTCAGACTCAAGGTTGCCAGAGTGTGGTATGTGGAGTGTAAAGGTGGGGGTGAACCTTCGACCGTTTGACGGAGAGCGAGAGGGCAACAAAGAGATCGGACCCTCCAAAGCACACCGCGTGAGTCCACATGGTTTAATGTGCATTCGGGACGAGTAAACAGACGCACTGAACCAAGTCCGCTTTCCTATCTTCGCCTGTATGATGGTTGTGTGTGTGTGTGTGTCTGTGTGTGGAGAGCGGTCTGCGACTTCGATAAGGGACGTGTGTAGAACATACGACGTGTCCTGCCATGCCGATCCATTAAAGGCAGCCGTCAGAGCGTGGGGGCACACCCACTATTTTACCGATAGGACAGAGGCTAGTCGGGTGAACTCAGCACTGGCAGTGCCGTCCGCACAGACCGCTCGTTTGCCCGTCCGGCTAAACGTGACTTTCATGGGTTGGTCATCGCACCACCCGGACCTGGCGTCCACGAACCACAGTCTACTCCACCCGATCCTGAGTTCCGTATGTGCTCGCCCAGACTGCAGTAGTTCCGGAGTCGGTCTGGAGACCAGACAGAACCCCTGTATTGTGTGTGTGCACGTAGACCTACAGTCTGAATTGTAACGCCCTTAGGGTAGATGTTCGATCGGACCGACTAGGCGACGACTGGCTTCAGAATAGAGGACGCAGTGAACAGCGCCACACTCATTCATTGAGCATGGGGTGACATGACAACCGATGGAAGCGATAACGAACAATTTTGTAGCTCGTTTGCTACTGACGTCGATTATCGGGACTTTGAACTACCGCGTCCGCACAGGGGTCAGTACGCTATTTTCAGTGGTCTCGGACTGTGGTTCCGCTGATTGGATAGGTCCATTCCACACACTTAAGTAGGAACAGTTGTCTGTGGTGACAAGGATCACAGCTCGAAAAAAGCGGTGGTTTAACAGTTCATCTTAATCAGCCGATGAAACGGAAAGCTTCAGTGAACACAGCGGTCTCCTGACATGTTGGAAGCAGAGAAATACGGGGAATACGGAAATACGGAGTTATTTGAAATCTACTGTTTTGTACGCTCACGTAGTCTACAGCAAGACCTTCCAGTCAGTGCCATTTTAATCGTTATAAAAGGCTGATATATAACAGACAGGAGGGTATTTGCAAATAAACCATTTTCTAGAAAACCTGGAATATTAAAAAGAGATGTTCGACAGTTTGAGAAGCAACGGTAAGAAATGGAGGACACTGGAACCCATGAATCGTACCTTGCCTGTGAATACATTTGGTGGAACGTTAGACTACAGTAATGCTACGCGTTCATAGATAGGTTTCTTTCCCGTGCAAATAGAGAGGAGCGGTGGTCACACAAAGTAAATTAGGACTTGTTTGAAGGACACGTTAGTTAATCGGTGTAGGACTGAGTTCGATTACGAAGCAAGGATTATTGACGGAATACGGTATGTAGGAACCACGGGATCCTTGGTGGAAGATAGCAACGAATTTGTTAATATTTCGCACGGTGGTCCCAAACATACCGGTATTTCTGCTGAATGAGAGCTGGTTTTCTGTACTACTTCTGTATCAATATTTTGAGGCCAGTGAAACAAAAATCAGCATGTCAATACACGCAACGTGCAATGATCTAGTATGTTGACGATTGTAGGCTACGTTCTTCTAGATGAGACAGAATCCAACTCATGATGATGGGTAACTGTTGCAGAAACCACTCCAGGACAGAGTACAATTTTCGTTCGCCTTTGGCTACCTGCATGCCCAACCGTACTGAATACACTCTACTGTTCGCTTGTCTGAATTGGGCTGATTTTCGGTCAGTGATTGATTAAATATTCCAAAAACTATTAGTTCTGACTTGTAACATTCGATCATTGTTACGAAACGACTGGGAATTTCAACCATGAAGTCACCCAGATAGATAAAAAGAACAACTAGAACAAAAATGCTTGCAAACTTTTTGACGGAACCATTACTTGCTACAAATAATGTGGACATCAACCAAACACTGGAAAAAGGCTGCTAGTTGACTCAGTATCAGTTTGATAATAAAAATAGACCTTTTTGCTATGTAACAGAGACACGCAAAAAAGGAGTTAGGTCATAGCAGCATACGTTTGATTGGATGCAAGCTGACGGTTTCACCGGCAAATGTACATGCTTAAAATTTGGATCTGCTTCTACTCATACTCTTTGCATTCATCTTGTCATTCTTCCGTTCCCCTCACTCTGACAGAATTTAAATCCGAAATCTCTTTCAGAGACATTTAGGGCAACCTTGAGCATTTGATAACGTTTCATTTGTACAACCATAGATCGGTGAGAGCGCCACCAATCCATCAATGCCACTATTTGATTAAACATTATGGAATCCGTAGAAAGTTGTTCAGACAAAACTCTATGATGGTAGTACCTAGTTGTGACAGTCTCTTTCACACTAGTAGGGTCAGCAAAGAGATATATTGCACAAAACTGGAACACAGACATAAGGAAAGCTGTGTATCGAGTAACCCGTCGAAACCAGACTGTCGTCAAACGAAGAATGGATAACTATTTTCCGCATGAATGACGCTCATACGTACGAACTACCTGAATCGGTCATCTTGACGCACATGTTACGAAAGTGTGTAAAAGCAGCCACATCCACTCACGAGTACGCTAAATCAGCGCTCATCAATAGGTGCTGATTGTCAGACTAGCTGAAACACTACATCACGCCATATGGATACCTGGCTGAGTATTCACCGATACATCACTTTATGCATATGCTGCATGAACATCCATTACATGTCACATTTTAAAACTGGTCTAAGTGCTTTAAAGTGTGGGGGAAACATTTAGAAAAAACCATATCATGTATACTGTAGTTTACAGTGCACTGTTGACGCCTGGCTCATGCGTAATTTGTGATCATCACTCAAACAATTACAATGGTAGCTGACAAGAAAACTTAGCCTGATTTTCAGAATGACAGGCGTTTCCCGTCATCTATAAACTACTTCCGCTTATATGGATAGCTTACCTAGTGACTGACGTAATTGACAGCCAAAAGGTAAGGTTATCGTTCACAAGTTGCTTCCAGGCGCTTATCACGTCGACTGAGAAATTAGGTTAAGGCTATCAGAGTGCTTTGGGAGGAAATATCAAGACAAGAGAATACCGAAATTCTACAACTTCCACCAATCCCAATAAGCTAATGAATTCCATTGGCTTCTGATACTGCGAATACTGGATGTAAACTGAGGGACTAGGGTTTCTGGAATTCAAACTTTCCTCCCTGAGATAAGTAAAACAGTAAGCCATAGACCAGAGGAATAGCGTAACTTGTCCCGATAATTACTTTTAGGTGAAATCAGAAAACGAGTGCGAAAATCCAGTTTATTCTGTCCGAAAACTTTTAAAACAGGAAGAAAGTAGACGAATGCGGTGTGTGGTGACTTATAGGTATTCCCAAATCGGAAGGTTGAAGAACAGTTATCAGAACTACTGACTGAGATCACCAAGTCATCAATCAGCGCTGTGAATTACAAGTCAAATGGGCAAAGACTAGTGAAGACTGCCGCTAATCCGTCTTGAGAATTTTCGTCCTCTCTGGCTAGCCAGAATCTGTTATTTGAGGAAGAATGAGCTTTTGGAGGGAAAAATGGGACTACCTATCAGCCGTGATTCAGGATGCTATGTATTTCTACGTTCAGGGGGTTATAGCACTATCTTTCACAACTGTAAGTAATCACCAAGGGCTCGGGAATAAGCGAACGTGAAAGACCCGGACGGAAATCAGAGAGGCGTGGACTATTTACGATACCGGCACCCCAGAGAGAGAAGCATTTGTTAAATTTTCATAGCAGTATCTAAGGTGGTTTAATGGTTATCCTCTTCTTTCATGGAAGGGTGGAACTACGTGCACCTCCACAAAGCCAACATACGGTAAGTCCTACGCGCGTAAATCTTATATTCATTGTTAAGGCAATCCGTGCCAACCTTAATGAACTAAGATGGCGAACGACCATCTGTGTGAAGCCAAGGCGGCATAGTGCGGAAGCAAGGGAGCCAAAGGAGGAGGACGGAAACCGTCTTTGGAGAATCTTTCACATGCACCAGATGATACCAAAAGGTAGATACCCAACAGGTCAGGAGGCTGATATTTTTTGGCTAACGGCAAATGAGTTCATTTTTCCGAACTTTAAAAACGTATAAACCCAAATGTTTGGACCATGCAATAAAGACGCCAACTAACCATCTGAAGTGCAGAAGGCATTTTGTTTTGTCGCAGCTGATTGGTTAAGACGCACTGAGAAACAAAACCAGTCACGAGGACTACACTTTTTCCTAGTCTGAGGTTCCTGTTACACTCGTGATCTGTGGTTGGAAATGATGAGGAGGATGTTAATCAGCCGAACTCACAGGTCTGAACACTGCCCGTGTCTGATATGATTTCCTCTGGAGTAAAGACAATTAAGGAAGTGGGTCAACAAAACGCTTGAAGAAGTTAATCCATAAATTTTGGACTTACTCGTGTTAGTAGCTCGGTTTTCCAGGTCTAAAGTGTTAACACCTTTATGTTGAAGATGTAACTTTGAAAAGATCGTTTTAGTTTAACTCCCATCCTGTCTGCAGTGCCCTTCACAAACTAAGGTTGCTTTCATGTCTGCATAACAATCAAGCATTTTTTTCAACAGGAGTCAGTGAAGACCTGTGTGTACACCTCTGGCAGCTACCGTTGTTACTGACTGTCAGACATCATTCATTGTTATATACCTCGAGTTAAATAAACCAGTAGTTCAGTCACCGTGGACTGGTCATTGAAAAAATAGCGTGTTGCAGTGTCCGCCATAAAAGTGACATAGATGGCTGAGTCTGAAGAGGTTGTTCAGAGGGGTCACAATGTAGGTGAATTAAAATACAATTTACACCGACACGTGTCAACTATTGTAGCCATAACTTCCAGTGTTTTTGATGTGTAGTTAGGCTGAAAAGAACAATTTCGTGTTTCTTGGATCACTTTTTCCGAAATAAAAAACACATACATGAAGACGGAAGAAAAGATGACAGATTGAAGGTGAACAGAAATACAGTATGTTGTAGAATAATTCCCATTTTCTATAGCGGACGAGTGGTGACAAAGTGAATCCAATATCTGGTGCGGTGTCTGAGTCGTTGGGTCAAGATCAAGTGTTGGTAACACCTTACAGGTGAGCAATAAACTGAAGTTCATGAGATAACACTGTAATATAACCGCTTTAGGATAGCTTATTCATTCTGTTCTTCTTAGGAGAATGATGAAAACGAACCACACTGATTGAAAACATTCTTGATTGCGTGACATTAACTAGTTGGTGCTTCTCAAGCAATATGGTAAACTGTTTTTGGACAACCATGCCTAGTTTTTAATCTCGACTGTCCAGGGCGGAACATAAAACTCAATCACAGTAATAAAGATCCGATCTGAGTAAGAATATGCTGTAATGTATAACCCGATGTAAAACCATATCGTGTAACGACAGTTGTGTATGCGTTGTAGTTGACTACATCTACGACTTTCTTAAATGAGTGTGAGCTATGCGATAAATTGAACGTACCCGTTATGTTTGCGATTGTTTGTTGGTTTTGTGACATGAGGATGCTTGCATTAAATTTTGTCCATCATTTGTTGGATCTCTATTACGATTGCTTTGTTTTAACGACGATTCTACGAACTAGTTGCGCAGGCTATACAGTTTTCTGATATTCTTGTGGTAAACCCCGTTTTGACTACTTACGGTCTAAGAAGCCGTTGTTCTTGCGGCATTTTGTATTTCCAGTTGTAAGCACCGTTAATCGTAATGTACCATTCGTAGTGTCTTCATTGGTTTTACGTTTCATTTGGGCAAATGCAGACTACAGAACTTGTTAAAGGTTTTCAAGAAACACTGTGAGGTTCAGTGTCCGATACAGACGCTAATAACGTGAAACTAATACAGTAACTTATACAGTAACTTCAAATGTGAACGATACTCACACACGGACCTAATGTTAGTGAGCAATAACACATCACATTGCCGACTTCATTGTCCGTGAATTGTGAACATTCACCAGGAAATCTCATGATAATTCAATACTGAATTTGACAGTTGTAATGAAAGGTGTAAATTTTTAATTCCCCCAGTGTCGATCGTCAGGAAGTGAGCTGTAGACCGTTCGGCCTTGATTTCGTACATATTTCCTCTTACCCTGTACGTATCTCCGCAGCTTCAGAAAACCTAAACAAGAAATGGCAAGCAACACGAGAGCTCGGTTTTTGTCCACAGTCGAGATACTTCACTAATGCGAGAACAAACCGGACTCTGCTTTACGATAAACGTGCTTCAGAGTGTCGATAATCATCTCGCTGGATGGAGTAAATAAAGCTCCGGGTTGAAAAAATGTACATTATTTTCTTGAATGTCTACACGATTGCAGTTTTTGACGAAGTCAGTTTGCTTCATTTTATGGTAAGTGGTTCTCACCAGTTATCGCCTACAACACTTTTCTACTGAACATATTCTCGTGCTTTATTTGATCATCGGTTAGATCTTCTGTCAAACCATTTTTAGAAGTTTCGATGTACTAAAGTTGAATCCAACCGCGATTTAACCGTCGAAATTTTGTAACTCAAAGACACGTCTCGATGCAACCTTTCTCATCAAGTCCGTTGTCAAACATAGACGAACTTTTGATGTAACCGTCATTCCGTATCACCGCAGTCTGACAGATTTGTTGGCTTATTCGCTGTCATAACGTAGCTCTAATCCCTACAATTTTCAGGACTGACCAAATAGAGACGAAACATCCCTCTCCTAGAGACACGGAATGATGCGTGACCTATCCAAAATACAGCAACTGATAAGCACGGACACACACAAAAGCACAATCAGATAGGTGAGACAAATGAACTGTGTGACCCCCACGTAGTGGGAAATAATGCGGGTTCCACGGGTCAATCTGTTTAATGTGCCGATCTGTCGGTTCGTTGAGTCGGTTTAACGGAGACATAGCAAAACAACTTTCAGTTAGAATTTATTCTCGACCGGGATCAATATAAATTGCTTCAGAGAGAAGTATAAGTATCACGTATAAGTATCACTTTGAAAACCGATCTCGAGAGATCTGTAAAAGAAGAAAGAAAGAAAATCCGGGTTAATATCTCTGGTGCTTTCTGAAAACATCTTAGTGAATCATTTAAACGAACAAAAGTGAAATAAAACCGATACTTTTGGCTTGCTACATACATTTACGAAGTTTGATTAGCCTTCCAATCACCACCACAAGATGTGATATATCCGTGGAATGGCATGGGATGACAAAAGTACAAGCGGGGGGGTTGAAGTCAGATGACAGTACAAAGGTCATCAGAGCTTGTCAGGAACACTGAATGGTCGGACAACGTGAAAACGGAGTGACTGGCTTTTACATTTCCGATGGACGCTATCAAATTATTTGTGGTCCACTCATGAACTGGTTATCCGTTGCAAAGTGCATATCTTGACGTTGGTCACCTAAGATCTCAGCAAGTTGCACCGAACTAAAAGTGTCATTAAACGAGATTCGGGGGCGATAATGAACAGCACAGCACAGATTATCTGAGCCAGCCACCTTGTTTAGGTAACCTTGTTCTATCAAAAGAATTGTTTTGGAGGCATTCTAACTGTGAGCAACAGTCACCTTACAAGCCATTAAAAGTCAGCTTTAGGATTGTTGCCAAAAAACTTACTATGTACACTTAGGGAATATGATGGGCTTATATGAATACCAGTACGTAACAACCTGGAGACCTATGCATAAACGAACTGACAAAAGTTAAGAAATTCTTGAATAGTTTCCGGGTAAAGAAAACCTAAAAGTGAGTAACACCGACTAAGTGATCTGTTTCTTAGCAGTTGATGACCAGTATTTTAATCCTTGATAAACATTAAATAATAAAAATAGGTGTTCACGACATCCACTGGACAGTACAAACCTGTCTGGTTTCGATTACAATAAAAACTAATCTATCCAGAGTGACTTCTACTCCGGATAGCATGCTCAGTGTTGCGATAAAATTGTGTGGCGCTGAAACCAAACCGAAACCATTCATTTACTGTTCCTCAATGATGAACCCTGTCCATGAGGCAAATGAACTGCTATGGAGTGTTGTGTGGATACGAAAGTTGGAGTTTTGCAAGGAAAGCAAGTGAAACTTACCTCAAATTACTCATAGATCTTCTTCGTTTGAAGAGTAGAATGTGCCTCCAAAACTGGGGTCATAATGGTACCTGACCTAGAAGATTGCAGTGAAATTATAGACAAATGATAGCTCTATATTGAGGACTATTTACCGTGTGTTGTTGACCGATGCGCACGAAGTGTGGCTCGAGTACGGAATTCCATTTTGCAATCACGGCAACGGTATGGTTTTCCACCTGGAAAAATGAACGGAAATGTATGAAGTTATCTGATTTTTTAAAATTCACACAAAAAACAGACATTCACAAGTCTAAAATGGAAAGCGATTTGATATTTTCTTGTCTTCACATTCATTAGTGCTCAGCTGTCCGACGTTTTATCCGGGCTAGACTTGGCTCTCTAATTCAACTGAGCAGTCGCGTTGTAGGCTTTGAACTCTTACACCAAAGAAATAATTCGAGTCTCATCGTTCATGTTCTATGGCAGTACCGGGTTCCAGTGGCCGTGCCCATAGAGACGACGGATGGAACTAATTGATTTCCCCCGATTACGGAAAAATGTGATGAAGTAGCAGGTGGACGTCTATATTTTGGCCACCACCACCATCATCATCATCATCATCATCATCATCATTATCAACAACAACAACAACAGCGGCAGCCACGACAGCGGAAGCCCAAAATGCGGTCGTTGCAAACAGGATAGGTTTGTTTGCTTCCCTACCAGTACCGGGGTGCTCCTTCGCAAGTTACTGAGCCCCTTCACCTCTACTGACTGATAAACTGTTCCAACTAGATGTTCGCAGATGACCACAATGACGTTTTTACCCTTCTGCTTCCCGTTCTCGATGTTCCAAGAATAGCTAGTTGACGAATGGGAAAACCAGGGCTGACAGTGGGTAACTTAATGAACTGTAAAAGTCGAATGGTGCAAATTATTTCCACCAACGGAAACGCCCATATACGGAGAGTATTCTAAAGCAGTCTGTAACTGGTCGTATTATAACATCGTCACTGTCTCTCATTACTCATTTCACTATGCACGTATGGAAGAACACAGTCACGGCTACTGCCCATATTTTACTAAACGTAGCATGCAATCAGGAAAAAGTCTCGATAACCCCATATGACCGAGCCCATCGTGGTACAATTTCCGCTGATACAATCTAGTCTTCAAAAACCCAACGAGGAATTTTCAGCTTTCGTCACAGCTGTACCATAGTTGGCCGTAGCTTTGCATTCACTGTCGAATTGCCCATTTCAGACAGAGGCCATAATAATACCTTGACTGCACTGCGATTTCAGCTCCGATCTTCATGTTTGTTAAGGACTGAATCAGACATCCTGATTGAATATGTGACCGTAATGTCCTGTTAGCAATGCTCCAGTAGCTCAGCTACCTAAGACTGAAATGTCAAACTGTGTGGTGAAATCTTAGGAAACAAAATCCCCATATACGTGATCTCATTATTGCTTTGTTCGGCACAGCATACAGCTATTAAGTGCATACTGAACGCACACCAGGTTGATATCTGTCACAAAAAAGACAAACTCATGAACTGCTAGTTGGAGTTCAGCTTACCGGCAGTACCGTGAGTACGGATGATCGCTGCGGGAGATGGGCATCAGGATATAAATAGGTTAACTCATACAACTTGGTGTGGATGAAGCTACAATGGTATGGACCGTGTTCTCACCTTCGTGTTGAATAATATAATGCTTGCGCAGGGCTTGGTGCACCGAGAAGTGTTTCCCGCACGAGGAGCAAATGAATGCTTTTGTGCCTGTGCAAATGTGGAGTAGTTTGGAGAAAAAGGCAGCAAGTGTTCAAAAATAGTAGATATTTACAAAGAGAATGTCAAACTTGTTTACGAAACGAATGACAATCGTGCCACTTCTCTTGCATCAGGAGGGCTGTCACCAGCGGCCGCGAGTTCTCTCAAAAAGGTGAACCACAAAACGTGTCGAACAATAAGACCTGTAAATACATGATCAAGGGGCACGATTTAAAACAATGTGACTTGTAAGCCTGATGATTGTTTGGCATGACTGGCGAAAGACAGTACATGTCAAAGTGACGGGACCTAAACGAGAACTAACTGTGGTCAAGATGATGCAGACCATTGAGTGAATGGTTCGCCTGAAGAGAGATCGTTTTCATAAATTCCTTAATAACTGATCGTAACACGTGTGACTGTTGTGGGCTCGTCATAGTTTTATCTGTTCACCCAAAAAAACGATTACATCCATAAACTGGTTGGGTTCATTAAATCCTTTGTTGAAAGAATTGCTAAAGAATTCCACTGTGATCTACGGTTTGGTTTTCAGCTTCTTTCAATCGAATTCCTGTGACTGTCATGCAGCTGTGGACATGAGTGACCGCATCATGTTTTTGGATGGGTTCATATAATGAAGGCGGTTGAGCACAACTAATTTACAAGCGCTGAGTGGAATCGGTAAATTTTCAGGAGAAAAGTTCTTCCTTTCACAGGGTGTTTCTGCTCACTGATGGCTAAACGGAAATTTCAGTTGTTGGAAGTCAAGTCCCGCTCAATCGTGATCACAGCTTCTGAATTCAACCTTGCGAGTGCTTATCACGCGGACAAAGAATCGAACTCCGTTGCTCAGCGCGTTAACAAATCCATATAAGCACAACCGAATCCTTAACTGTACACCTTAAACCGAAATCGCACGCGATTTTTCAACCGTTCTGAGTAGGTCTGATTGGCGTCACAATGTATACAAGGTGATCTAAGTGATTAGACATAGGCTCCGTGCTGTGGTCAACAGCCCGTTTGAAAACAAGTTGATGCACGTGCCGATAGTCTGTCTATCGAGTAAGTAGGGATTGCAAAGTGTTAAGGTGAATGAGCATGCCGGGAATTTCATTTTTTCACCCAGCGTAAAGGGATTTCATTGATAAACACCCAAGCAACGACGGAAGCAACACCGTATGTTAACAGCTTGAGGAAAATGGAGATCTGCTTGTAGAGCACAATAGAAACTAGTGCCTCACATCACCAAATTGCTAACAGTAGGAAAACGAACAGTTTTCCATAGTGGAATAATTGTTCGGAAGATCGATAGGCCCTTGCAGTATGAATACACAGTATTAGTTACAAACCGGAACGTTCGTAGTTTATTATGTTTTAATGAAACATGAAATATTCTGTAACACGATCAGCATAGCTATAACTGATACCTCTCTACGTGCACAGTTTAATCCAGCAAGCATGGAAATAGTGTTATGTTGCATGATACGTACACATTTGGAATAATAAATCTTCCGTCTAGAAATGTGAATAATGAATGAAGGCCAACGCAAAGTATCGACTATGAGATGGCTGAGATGAGCACATTTTTCAACGCTTGCTGGTAAAGACAAATTCTGGCCTAGAGATCTCTTTCTGGGAGAGTTACACACGGAAGCAACTGGTCAAGTGTTAGGCACTACGATCGCGGTATGTATGTTGTTTTGCGATGTCTACGAATAACCAATGCTAGTCCAAACTAGGAAGATCTAACTCAGGTCATTCACTTCACATGTACAACATAGACAACCAGATAGAAACAGTAATTGGTTGGCGTGTCGTACGGCATACAAACGTTAAACTGAGTATAGAAACTGAGCACACAGCCAAAGCAGACAAACGCTGATTAAACAGTCATTGTAATCAATGAGGGATTCGGTTTTTAGATGAATTTAAAATGGTTGATTATGCAGTTAAGATATACTTCAAAAAGCCTGTAGACAGATACAGGCCTACAGGATGATTGTGCGTGATGCTCGCAGACAAGGAATTTTCTACAGTGTAATAAAATCTGGTGAAAATTTAAACAGAATGTTCTCAAGGAACAGTTTAGTGAAGCCGTCCTTGTTGTTAAGTCATGTTGACAGGATGGGACAGCTGTTGACTAATTTCATATAGGCGACCGCATGAGTTCTCGCTTGCTAGTCAAGCAGACGAAATTAACTGTGGAGGAGTTTTGATATTTTAGGCTCTCTTGACCCGATGTGCTGAACTGTCAGAGCACGGATGGAACACTTCACGAAGGAAAACTATGACCAGTTTTGATTATTGTACCTTAGAGAATGAAAAAACTGGCGGCAATTGATTAGAAGCAGTTAGAAAGAAAGGTGGGTGGTAACAAAAATAGTGAACTATAGAAATCTAATTACCTTCATGAATAGTTGCTTCGTGCAAACGCAGGTACTCTTTGGACGCGAATGTTTTTTCACAGTATGTACAATTGTGACGATCCCCTATTTTCCAAGTAAAAAAAGAGTGGGACGAAGAGTTTTGAGAAAAACCGAAGGCAGGACGATACGCGAAAGAATGAGGGGTAAACTAATAATGATTGAAGTTTAATTTCACGACTTCCACGACTTAAGTTTGTGTTCAGCTATGAGCCTTACGAGGAAGAAAAGCAGGCATTTCATGTTCTTCTGGGGAAAGGAGGGTGGACCAGGGTTCCACATGCGTGATGAAGTGTAATAAACAATGACAAACAATGCAAAATGTGTACATTGCGACTGCTGATAAATCCGTTTTCGACTACTGATGAATAGTAGGGTATATTTTCAATATGAATTGAACGCCACCCACAGCTGAACGCAGCCGTGATCGTGGCCGTGGCACTACTGACAAGCTGTAACAACAGCGAAACTCGATTCTGCTGTTTTTTTTAAATAAAGGGATCAACTGGAATGTCTGTGGAAATGTGACGGCTGCGTTCACTCGTAAGTGGTGTTCAGTTTGCAGAAAGAAAATTCTTCTTTGCTCACTATATCGGATCTATGTAACCTCATTAGCACGAAGAACATTTAAAGTCGCGAGAAGCGCTGGACCGAAGGAAAAAATTATAGGTGCATATGTTTTTATCCCCTCGTTCCCGAAATTTTCGTAGGGGTGAGATAGCTGGCCAGCGCGAACCTGTTTAACCGGGGGTGGTTTATTTAAGTAGGTCGAAAAATTTGATCTACTTTGAACTGATTAGTAGTCTAAATATAATGTAATAACGGTGCGTCAGTATAAGATCTGGCGGCTGAATTTTCTAAAACGCAGTGTCGATAACTTACTCCACAGATCAACTATACACGTGTTTCAATTCGACACTCGCATTTCACTACAAATCAAAAGCAAATTGTCTAGCAAATAGCCAGAGTTGTGCACAATCGCCTGTCCACTGCAGCAATATATTGGGTCATATTTGTATACCGGAATGGAAGCGAAATCCCAGGACTGAAGGGAATGACGGTGAATCATCAATAGAACATAGGGCATAGTCCTGTACTTCAGGTAGGTCTGTCGTGCAATATCACTGTCGTATAAATCTCTGCACACAGTGGTACCGTGGCTCAGAATCTGTGTGCCTGAGTCTGCAATGGGCCGCAGTCCTAAGGAGTTGCACCACTCACATTCTCAGAGTTAAGTGGTCAACGACATGTACTCATTGACAGCTGATTGCAGAGTATGACAAGGACATATCTCATCCAGAGAAGTTGACAGTACACGAAGATCTTGGCGATTCACGCGGCAAATTAAGAGGGCGTCAATGGTAGACAAAAGAACGTATAAAGTTTAAGAGGCACACGGATTCCTGAAAGTGTGGCCTAAAAGGTGGCAACCACCAGAAGAAGTAGATTGCTTACTGAAACTGACCTCTGGTTAATTTGCTTCCGATCGGGTGCTGTATACAATAATCCCGGTTTCCAGACCATGTGTGGTCTGCGATAACTTGAGGTCGACAAGGATACACGATCCAAATCCCTAAGGAACTTTCCATCTTAATATGTAATTCACGCGAACCTCTTATCGCACTGGGCCACGCGGTGCCGCGTGTGGAGTAACCACAACTGAGGTCGGGTTTTTTCAGTTGCTATTAAACTGTAACTTTGGGAGATTGTGGTAGAAGACCCGACGAATGAAGGTGAAGTAGTACTGATATTATACCGGATTCATTGAATAGTTTGAATAGGATAAATTCGATTTACCCAAAAAATGTACACCTCTTGATAGGCTCATACCATCTCTGCCTGTTTTACTACAATCGTTATAAACAAATCGATAGCAAAAAGTCTCGATCAACAAACGAGCAAATGCTAATAAATGGCTATGAGCCGAGTTTTGTTTAAATGTTCTCCATAGGAAACGAACTACGCATAAAAGTATGGAAATAACCACCATGAAAATGTATGGCCACACCATGTTGTTACGGTGCTTTTAAACCAACCCCCGGCTCAAATAGATATCAGGTATGTAAGCAACCTGATAGGCGTCACCCGTCAGGTCACGGTATTGGTACTAGATTGCATCGTTGGTTGTGGGTGGGTGATGTAGGTTAGTGTGTGCAACGACACGTCTTGAAACTTCCGTGTTCATGTATAGCGGATTTCACCGTTCGAAAAATGTGAGAATGGCGAGAATTCGCAACTGTTAAGAAATGCTATCACACGCCGTTTTAGAATATCCACAGTCAGCGTACACGCGAATAAAAGGGGAAGACGACCGGACCCATATAAGCGAGACATGCAGGGGGCGATCCCGCTGGTTAGTTAAATCGTAGGCTGGCAAGAAAGTGAGATATCGATCACTCGGAAAATACGGCGAGACTCCACTAGTACATTCTAGGCTAGGAAGAAAGATTTCAAAAGATAATTGCAGTAGTCTAATACGAGAGTATTTATTGTGCTTTATACAAGTTTAAGAAGACAATGATTCAGCTTTGAACTTATAAACCGAATAAAACTCTCATCATACATTGACCAACAGGGTTGAGAGAAGAAAACGTGGCAGACCACTATAATCTGAGTTGCGGTAGAAAAAACAGTGGGTGGATTGACAGACAACGGGAATGGTTAGCCTCAATCTCATACACACCCAAGTATACGTCAATATGCATTAATTAACAAAGTGATCTAGTACTGGCCAATAGATCTTCGTGTACATACAAGGGTGATTTCCACTTTTATAATGTCCTCTAACTCTGTAAGTCAAGGGGGCCTTCGTTTTTTGGTTGTGCAGAGCTTTAACAGGGCTCGGCACAGATAGTAACATGCGTCGGATGAGTTACGACATTGTTGGTTTCTAGAAGGTCACAACATCCGGTCGGTTGGGTTCTGTTGAGAGATTTTCGAGTAAACCGATCAGAACTACTCCAGGCAGTAAGACTATCAGTGGCGATGACCCATTCAAAGGTGAATACACTAATCCACAAACTAATGCCTACACTGAATTAAAGACACTAGCGTGATCAATCACAATATTCATGGTCATTTTGCATGCAAAGACAAAACTATCATGAATAAAGATGAGAGAACCAAGAAACTTGACTGAATTAGAGTCTGAGCTGGGTGGTATTTCTTCTTCTACGGCCATAATCTTCAGCTGGTACTCCTTTCCATCCCTCGTATTGATGAGTTTGGTGTTGGTGCGGTCTTGTAGAGTTGGAGGTAAACAGTTACGCACGTCGATACGCTATGTTGCCACTTCGAATCAAGCTCCGGGACGGTGTTTTGCTTGACTCTAGCTGCAAACTTACCAAATTAATACTAGCCATCAGTATGATGTATACACAATTCGTTGAGCTCTTCTGATTTTAACTACGGATTAGAAATTGTTTTATCTGCACACCCGTGCTAGTCAGTTATGCTCACCATTTGCAAGCGACACCTGCTAGCGGGGTGAATTGTCATCGAACATTTCAGGTTCATCCTTATCCCGGACAGAGTTCTTTTCTTTTGGGGCAGGAATGTTGGCTGTGAACATTCCAGTTTTATGTTTCGGTCGGTGCGGAAACAGAGAACAAACTACACGCAATTCCCGGAGTTATCCGTCAGAAATAATGTCCTCCAGCTGATAAATTACCGCATTGATTTCGACTTGAAACTCCTCTGTTTTAGGCGGAGTTTTGTGAAATTTCCGTCCTGAGTTCAAATGTGATCCGATCCCGAACGGGTGGATCTACAGTGAACATACAAATCACCGATCCCAGGTGGTGCCCTCATTTCGACGACAAAGGTGTTGGCTGAGCCGTTGGGTGAAGGGTTTCGTGTAAAAAACAGAAACATAGAAACTTATGACCTCATTGGTTCATACAAAACTCGTCAACTGCCCAGATAACTGCATCAAAAGTGCGTTTGTCCTTGTCGTTCATGAAGTGCACTGTCTTCAGCACCCGGCACCTGTTACCTCTGATGGTGTAGCAAAACAATATTATGTAAGATCGCTCGATTCTCAGTTCGCATAAATGTGATTAGTTCGGTACAGTCCACTTTTCATATTTTTTAGATAGATGGCAGCAACTTTCATACACTTTCAGAGGATTAAATATCACGGTTGTCAGTCATTCTTCAAATCACAACTGAGGCAGGCTTGTCCGCTTCTTTTTTTCTTCTGACAGAATGAAACGGTCTACGGAAGTGGAACAGTTTGTTAGCGAACTTAAGGTACAGGTATGTATAACGAGCAAAGAATGAGACGTGACCTGTATGGTGGCTTGTTTTCTTAATGTGTACAAGCTTGGTCGCTCTGGCTGAAGCAGACTGATTGATGGACACGAAGAATGATTTGGTAAAAATCAGAAGGAAACTGAGGCAATCAGACGATCTTGCCAGTGATCAGAATGACCAAACTCCATTTGGAAAGCAGTTCACAGTATATTTGTTCTGCTCACACCATTCTACATGGAAACGAACCGACTGACTTAAAAAGGAAGAACTTTGAGTTTTTTAACAGTTATGAGTACAACGGAACGCCAGAAGACGCTGATGGTCTATAAGTTTTGCCACGAGCTACTTAAGTAAACTGAATGAAGCATTACGGAGGAAGCCGAGAAGACGTCGAGTAGGTATTAAGACTGGTGTTCAATACAAGAGGTGCTTCGTGGCTTAAGCTGACGCATAAATTCTGTGCCAACACAGGAACTCTGTGAAGCACCCTAACACAAATTGTACGGCTGAAAAGCAAGGAGGAAAGTGGAAATAATTTGGCTGATGCGGAAAGAAGCACAGTATCGGCTGAAACGTGTGATTTGAGAATCTTCAAAGGCGTGTACCTCGCTAATGAGAGAAAGAAGAGGTTGATGAGTTCGATGCATGTATATACTACTGGTGGAATCTTCTGGGGTTGGAAGTGCATATCAGTCGACACAGTATCAACAGACGTTTGCTAATCAAATGACGAAGTGTCCTCAGCTTTTGGAATAGGTGAACTGATCCCGTCATGTGGAAACGAAGATATTGGGACCTAGGACCACATGTTCGTCACCCGTCATTGCCTTGAATAGACAAGAGACGGCAGTTTTCAGTAAGGCGACTTCTTACATCACGAAGTAGTAGATAACTTATCGGCGGACTAAAATTTTGAAGTGGATTTCCTGCAGTTATGTTTCTGACATCATTTTTTTGAAGGGGGTATTTGGCAGTGAGCCTGTAAATGTGTAATGATGTTCAGCGGTAACACAGACATCTAGGATAGCTGGTTATCTACTATCGTTAATGACAGTATGCATTCTACTAGCCGGAACAACACGATTTCAATCGTCCGGGAGTGTGTTGATAATTCTTAGGTCAACAGTTAATCAGGAGAGCTCTCCACTACTCGAATGTATGGGGAACACAATGCGATTAGTACAGTACTAATTCATAATCCTCAGCCACTTGCTTCGCGTGGAAGTGCACCTAATTCAAAACATACTAACTCCACTAACAGCCCCCGGCCTCCTGTTATTGCTGCGTCAAAGCTAACTTTAGCTAATTCATTTCTTTCTGTTAAATGGAACAACCGGTTGGCTAACATTACATCACGCTGTACATGCAAACATTACACAAGTCGTTGTAACTGTAATGTGCCCACATCATTCACCACAGTTCTACGTCTTCTCTGAACAACATCAATCTACACATGAGTAGTAATGGTACAAGAATTGAGAATGACAATGTAGCGAACAAGACTTGTTTTCCGCGTTGTGTCATCAAGCTAATTACAGCACAATAAATTTGAAAACAATAACTAGAGGGGGTCAGAAAACACGTCGTCTAGTGCTTCTTTCCGAAAGAGGCTGACTAGAAAATCTATCTGAATGCGAACGCCGTGTTCTAATGTGAGTTATGCTCAACCAGAAACTAACCAGACCCCAAACCACCCATCAGTAAACACGCCGTCCATAACCCCTATTGTCCGTTTTTCTGATTCACCCCAGCTATTTTTTTCGCACTTGTTGTGTTGTAATTAGCCTGGTGATGAAACACTAGTTTCGCTAGTTTATCGGTCTCATGATTTCAGTGAGTATCTCTGGAAGAAATAAACAACCGTGTTATTTAATGGTCAATACTTACCCTTACTGTCCCTCGATTGACCCAATTCATCGACGTCTATCGATTTCACATCGGCTGAAAATGTCCCGGGCCCTCGAGCTGCAATTGAAAATGGTGTAATTGGTTCATCAGTCCAGAGATCTTCAAATCGTGCGTATTTCCTTAAAGTACTCAAATTGTGTACCCCGCCTTTGCAAGTCCCAACTTCTTTTTCAACCTATGAAATTTTTAACAACTCACTCGTAACTTAATTACAAATGGGGCTCGAACAAACCATTTCCGGTCCCATTTGCACGCGTCTGTCACAAATTTAGTGAGTGAGGGCAAAAAAACATTCACCTGAAACCAAAGCAGGTTAGCGTGTGTAACTGGGTACGGAAGCACATTGGTATGTAAAAGTTCGGGCCATTCATAGGGTTGAACCTTTGTGCTACCTACACTTTTGTGATTAGTCGGTTTAACATTCACCAGCTGCTATTAAACTAAGCATCTGTGGCAGCGTCATCTCGTTACAAGTGCCAAATTCCTGGCTTAAAAATACACGAAAAACAACGTCAACTAACCTGTGAAAGCACCAGTAGACAAAGCTTGTTAGTAAATCACCAGTGCACTCAACAAAAAGGCTTCTTGCTAGTTGATAAAACGAATGGGGTCGGCTCGAACAAGATATGTTAGATGACACTGAGACTTTTTAACAACTGGCTGGTTGCATTCAGTGACAAAATAAGTAGGGCTGAACCGAAGGTTGTAGTGCTTCCTGACGGTGCAAGCTTTAAACCGAAGGATAAAGAGTACCTTAGCACTAAGTTCAGCCTCTTCTCTTCGGACTACTGCCACTGGATTGCAACGGTTCAGGCAAAGAGTTATTACCGTCTTCAAAACGAGGCATCACAAGCATGGTTTCAGCTGTGTTCCCATAACAGCCGTTAAGAAAAATTAGACTGATTTTCGTGCTAACAGTATGAATACCCCACGCATTGATTACTGTTGCAGTTGCACAATATTGTTCACTTTTTTGATTGTCCGTTCTTGTTCAACTAGCGGACTACAACAAAATTATGTCAATGGCTGATCACTATATAAGCTAGACTGAGACAAGTTCAAGACAGCGGAACAGCACACCCACGTCACTCGAGATGTTTCTGCAGACAGGGAGTTAATAGATGACTGGCAGGCTGCTATCATTCACAAAATCATCAGCTCAGTTGATCCAGAGGAAAACAAACATGAATGAACATACTGATTTGTAGCCTGGGTAAATCATCTGTGCTTCATAAATGCAAAAGCGTTCCCATGATCGATTTTGCAGGCACAGCCACAACCAGAATTGTTAGGACGCACACCTTACAGAATGCGAACAATATGACCTGTAAGGCAACAGCATACCGTCTCGAATAGTATGCATCCATACAAGTCTGGTTGATGTTCAATTAGAAACATTTTCCAGTTGATTTGTCCCTGATAAAACATGGTGCATAAATGTCACGCAATTGGTATCTTGTACACCGTAGTTAACAGCTTGGTATGCATTCTCAAAATATGTGTAACTTGAAGCTGCAACCCAGTTCCGTGTTAATTTAATGATAGCTTATGTACTAATATTGGATCACTTAATGATGCCGTATAACCGAAGTAGAAAGGCAACATGATTGTCAAGGTTCGTTTACGCTAAAATGTGAAGAAAGACGGACAGGGGATACTGTAACTGACTCGAATTTCTAAGCAGCAGACCGTCAGCAAAGCCCAACAAAGACTTACATGTTGATGAGACCTCTGCGAAGGAATGTGGTTGCACCTGGACAAGAGTAGAGGGAGAAAAACGACGAGAAATATATATGAACCGTTTGAAAGAAAATGCCAACAGTCAACTAAAAAAACTGGTTACCATCTCAATTTTGCAAACTTGCGCTGGCAAAGCGTACTTGAAACTGAAGACATGATTCAAACACATCGTCTATCATCCATAAATCTGTGCTAGCCATATAGTGCACACGTGAGCAATAGACACTCCTGAAACACACGCGATTGGGTGACTTCCCAAACAATAACAGTCGTTTGTCAGAACCATCCACATCTAAATACATCATGACAGCAACACGCTGCTCGGTGGACGTCTCTCTACTGACAACCTCATCCCCAACAGCGTCAGCTTTTGGCCGTAATAACTGCCAGCGAAATCCGGTCTCGTTAGTGTTGTGAATATCACACCAATGTTCACACTTCCACATCAACAGAATCGGGTGAGTTAGGTGCACCACTGATCGCCGTCATCACCGCAATCGGATGGCGTGCCTTGAATCGTTCAAGCCACCCGACACCGCAATTGAATCTGCTCCTAGCCAGCTGAGCGACAAATTCATTCGCTTTCATCAACAACACGTGCTAAGAGAACGAATTTGTGGGGTCTCATTCTCTGGAACCAATGATGGAGACAGTACATCAATCCTTGACGCGCGCAATGTCTCATGCGCCTTCCTCCCGTCGTGAATGTGACACACTACAGAATTGATACTACCTTCGTCCGTTTCCTAATCTGGCTGTTCCAGTTTGACCGGATGATACTGGATTTCTCACGCGTTTGTGTTTGGGAATCTGTTTACTGTTTGTGCTTTCGCTCTGATTGGACTGGAGGGTTAGCTGTTACACTTCGTGATGGGAGCCTCGACAATGAATGTTTATGTTACCTTCTACGCGTATCGGTTTGGGTGTTCAGGTCAGTGCGAGCAGTCCAGGTAGGATTTTATCTGTCGAGTTCTGCTCTGCTGGCTGACAGCCCGCAAGTAAGGGGGCGTCGATTAATATGAACTGAACATCGCTAACAATAATGACGGTGACCGCATTCGCATTGTCTTTCCTGGTAGTTCCGGGGCCATACACTTCACACTAAGCATGATCGTATTATTATGGATAGGCCTCAGCCACATTCACTTGCCAGTAATACTCGTATCGCCAGAAAGCCTAGTAACGAAACAGAAAAACTGTATTGTTAACATAGTTCGGATCGAATTGGACAGGTACTGCTTCTGCTGGAAGCGATCGAGCAGTCCAAACGTCTGTCATGACCGGATGTACCTGGCCGCTTGCCTATGACAGTTTGGTCTTGCTCAATGTAAAGTCGATATCATACTAGGCAAAACGGTTGCCCTAGGAAAACGTGGCCGGAGTTCGACGTTCAGCCGTGGAGGCGGTGTACACTGTAAAGAGATCGAACAAAAGCGGGATAGGAATATAGTGATGGCCTTAACAACCGATAATACAGACCAGTTTTGCTGACGGGATTCAGAAGGAACTTACCTCACTTCATCACGTGTCCTACGCACGTGCCCAAACCCACAGATCACATCAACGCATTGACAATCGCGTAACTGAGTGCGGCAAAGTACACACAAACACCCATTCGGTACTGAACGAAACTGAGTCCTACTGTGACCGGCGGTCCAAGTGGCTCGGAAGCATGCACGCACGAACAAACATATCTATTAGTGCGCCTGTGCGTGATTTGGAGCTATGTAGGATTTTAGGAGTATACATGTGGGTAATGTGTTTTCGCATGTTCAGGGTGCAGCCTTGCGATAGTCTGTACCTATTTATTTGCCATGGCGTATGCTATTGGTTGGTACGTGCATGCACCACTTGCGCGCTAGCTTGCCTCATCGGGTGACGCGACCGATATCGCACCGGTTGTTTGTGAATGTACACATCAAACTTACTGAATCCAAATCACCTGCTGGATCATTCTGATGAGTACACTACTGACCACGTACGGCTGCAACTTATCGGATATAGTTTGTACGGAACAATGAAAGGAGACGAACTAAGAATGAGGAAAGGTGTTGAATTAAAACTTCCTATGCAACAGTTCACTTGATCTTTTTTAAGGACTCCACGGTAGTGGCGAATTAATCGGAAGTCACCGTATTTAGCTTGTGAAGGTTTCGGTCAATTCTACGACTGCGACTAAAACACTCCATCATCAGTGTAATGGAATGACAAGCTGATTGATAATTTTGGCCCTATTCAATTAAGCACAGGCGAAACATATCACACAAGGTTTCGCTGAGCCCAGCTAGCTGAGATTTTGTGAATGTTCTATCGTATGTTGCTGTCAGATGGGAAAATGACTCAATCACACATGCAAGTGCGCACGCACGTGACATGTGCGCATTGTCTGCTCACTCGTCTCCCGGCCAAATTTATGGATTCGAATTTGTTTTACACTTAGAGCACGCATAAACAAACCTTGAAACACTCCGTCGCCATGGTAGGAAGAATGCTGGTAAGATCGGAGACGGCCAAGCATATACATTATGATCGTACATTTGTTGTGAGACCATAAGGTTTGCACGACTGACCTAACCGTTCTTTGTCTGATTTGGTAACGTGAACGAAGGGTCAATGGGACAAAGTAATGGTGTGGTGCTGACATTTACTGGATGCGAAGCTTGATGTGCGTTAACTAACCAAAAGGTATAACTCTGTGCTCTTTCTGACTAGTTTGGAATGAAGTACTTAAGTAGAAGAGGCCCAAGTGAGGAAGTCTATTCTAGTTTTACTTTATAACGGAAACACTTATGGTAGTCATATCGCTGATGACAGACTCCTTATGTGCAATGCAATACGTGCCTCTACAAATTGCGTGATGATGGTTTGAGAAGTTATACTCGATGTGATCACCCTGAATGTCTAGGACTGTTACAAGGAAGCTTAGGGGGTACATTTGTCGCGAAAAGAGTTCTCCATGACTAACATAAACGAACTAGGAGAACGATGGTTATGGACAGTTGGACTTCCAGATAGATCATTCAGTGTTTTGAACGAACACCGTAATACGACCACCCCGATATGCTATTCGTGTGGGTCTCGGTGTCCGCAGTCACAGACATATATGACGTGACTGTGAACGCTGTGGTTCCCTATGACAGATATGAGAACGCTGCTTGTCTTAACACTTATTCACAAGTATCAAAGTGAGCTGTTTTTGCCCTAGCAGCCAACGCTCATATGAAGTCAGTGATATAGTTTCTCAGGAGAATCGCACAGAATTACGCATTACGAAGATTTCGACCTACCAGGGTTGAAGGATTCTAAACACTGATCTAGAACCATATTTTCTGAGCGAAAACCTGTTTTGATTCTTACAAATGTAGTTGTTTAACACATCTTATAGCTTTGGTGATTGGCGAATCGCACTGCATCAGCCCTCAAATGCTGTCCATGAGCTTGTGACTCGGTCGAGGTAACTGTGTCACATGTGTTAGTGTTCATGGTTCAACTATGTGTCATGATAATGATACAAACGGCCAGTTTTATGGTAAGCTGCCCGCCACAATCCATTCGACGCCGGTGGGTGACCGACTATTTGTTATTGGCGATTTGAACGCTTGAGTTGAGCGCGACTCGGTAGCCTGGCCGGGAGTCCTCGGACCTCTCGACCTTGGCTCAATCAACGAGGATGGTGGTCGTCTGCTCCATCTGTGTGCTACTCACGAGCTGGCTATCACACCCGATTCTAGCTGGATGCGAGCAAAATCACGACGTGGACTCACCCACGATGCACTTCTCACCATTTGCTTGGTTACGTTATTGTGTGGCAGCGCGACATTCGTGAAGTGCGTCTCACGCGAGTGATGCGCGGTGCCGCATGTGGCAAAGATCTTAGACTGATCAGGACTAAATTACTTATCCATGTACGCAAGTCTGTTTATTGTAGCTATGCCGGACAACGGCAAAATTTGAATATCAAGCGACTGAAGAACTCCGGGACAAAGGCTGCCTTTCAGCGTGCAGTTGCCGCCTGTCTACACGTCGCCCCCGTATGTACTACCCCCGAGGATGTGTGGCAGAAACTCAAAAAGCAGATCATGGCAGTAGCCAATGAGATGACCTGTGTGGGGTGTAAGAAACGCCCAGATTGGTTCGACGACACCAACGTGGTTATTGCTGGATTGATACGCGTGAAGAATGTCGCGTTTGCTGCCTTCACAGTGGACCCAGACAATGAAGGTGTTGAGGTAGAGTACCGGGCGGACGGGCGGCTGTTTCGGCGCCCCAACCCGGTTACCTACTTCAACAATGCGTATGCCTCTGTTCACAGATGACAGCGCACTGTTGGCACACAGTGAAGAACTGCAACGTCTAGCGACAGCCTTCGCGTCAGCAGTATCGAAGTTTGGTTTGGATACAGGTAAGACGTTTTCCTTTTTTCAGCTTTCGCCGAGCGGAGATGCTGCTTGTGTACCTCCGCCACAAATCCGCATCGATGGAGACACTGTCGGTAGTTGCAGGAATTTTTGCTACTTAGGTAACAATTTGTCGATAGATTTGTCCGTGGACCGCGAGTTGAGAGCATGTGTGGCGAAGGCTGGTGTTGCTTTCGGAAGTCTTGAAAAGCGTGTCTGGAAGAACCACAGTATGAAGATGGCCACCAAGCTGTGTGTCTACCGTTCAACGGTGCTGTCTGTAATGCTGTACGGCAGTGAGACGTGGACAGTATACCAGCGGAACATGATCTATCTGAGCCGCTTCCATGTGCAGTGTTTGAGGCGCATCTTGGGTATTCGGTGGTCGGATGTGGTTCCGAACACTGAGGTACCTCAGCGAGCGGACATGGACGGGATGGAAGCCCTACTGATGCTGACTCAGCTCCGTTGGCTCGGTCACCTCCGTCGGATTGGCGATGACCGTATCCCAAAGCAGCTGCTGTACGGACAGGTGAAATCACGAAAGCGAAAACCTGGTGGTCAAAAACGGAGATACCAGGATGTTATGCAGATAAGTCTTTCACGTTGTAACGTTGACTTCAGATGTTGGGGAGAGTTGGTATTGGACCGGACGGCCTGGAGAAATACGATCCGGACGGGCGCCCGAAAGTTCAGTGAACAGTAGTTGCGCGGCTGAGATCGAAAGCACCTGGTACGTAAAGGAAACATCGGTGCCATAGGTCGCGGTGATGTGATTGTATGGCGTTGCAATGTGTGCGGCCGCGAATGCGCTGGCTGTTTAGTATGGTCACCAACGTACTCACAGTACACCCTAGGCAAAGAGACGACGAGCAGGTTAGGCTCAGGTTGGGTAGGTCATATCAGCATATCTACTCTGCCTCTGTTCATGACTGCATCGACCGAGAGTCCGGTCGTTGACAATTAATCCTCTCCTCTTTTCAGAAACCTGGGTGTCAGCAATCTTCTACCCATTTATTTCTTCACTTTTGTTGATGATGCTGAACGGTCTGTCTGATTTTTTGTAGCTCCTAGCGAACTTTGTTTTTCAACCTTACCTTCTCTGGGATGCACTGACATGCACTCCTATACTTTAATGCCTCTTGTATTACACTTCACAAATCCTTCTCAGTTTAGATCTCGTCTTTGCAGTCTCTCTCTGTTTACTTTCCGAGAGATAAGGGCTTCCCTTCTCTGCTAGTCAATCAACTGGATAACCAACACTGACCGACCGAACATAAAGGCTCCACTCGCACACCTACCGGTCCTATTCCTTTGGGTTTATACCGGGTGTGTGGTGTGTGGGTGGAACCTCAAGTGGTTCAGCGCAAGCCACTTGCGGTGATTGGGAGGTGCAGGTGTCCTTTAGCTTCGGTCACTGTGACAAGCTACTCTAAATCGGATGCCGCCAACCGTATAGCTCTCAAGGCGCTGCAAACTGACGTACTGTCTTATCGCTGTTAGCCAGCGCAGGAGCTATCGCGACAGCCTGACATACGAAGCAATGAGTGAAAACCAGACAGCAGGCAATTTTTCACCTAATACATCACACCTCGAAACATATTATACAGCCTGTACCATCAGGAAACCCCAAATTTTTACATTTGGTCTTTAGGATAGGGTGATCATTCTTCTTACAGCTTGTCACCCGTACGTTACAGATGTACTGTTACTAAATATCCTGTCTGAGATCGACATTCAGTGGATTGTGTCTGATATCTTCCAGCCATGGATCAGCTAATCAAAAAAATATAGTCAAAAGAACAATTCGGTTATTCCAGGGACAGAATTTTATTACCATCCTGGTGTACCTGATTCAAACCATGAACAAGACTGTCCCAGGTCCTTAATTTTCCACAATGAGAACTTATCTATAGGTTGACTTGTTCATGCATGCTGTGAATTCCAATTTTGTTTAAATTTACTTGTACGTTTCCAGTAGTATCTTCGAATTTGACGTGACCCATCAGTTTACGTTTGCTCCTGCTCGCAACTGCTGACACGCCAACATTTAACGAATTTCCATAAACTCCATATCGGCCGTAAACAGTCGAACTGTGTCACTCTCAGAATTATGTTGTCCAGAACAACGGGTCGGAAACTATCAACCTTGGCCAGATTGAACAAAGACATTCAGTGTGGACAGGTCTGTCCTGATTCGACGATCAGTCGCCCGAATGTTACCACAAAACACAGACCCATCAGCTAAAAGCGATGCATCTGTCCCGTTGTGGCACCAGAACGCGTGCACAACGAGGCGGTTATTAACGGCAATCTGCTCGAGCATACATACATTGTTCAAGGTTTACCCATATTATGTACAAATCATACTATATGTGCACAGGGCTGGATTAAGAATGCTTTTTCCAATAGACCTACAACCATATGCAGCCTCATTTTTGACTTGTTGGATAAAAGCTGCAGACTGTCGTCGCCGAATACAGTAAAGAGCCTGTGCGGTCAAGATTTAAAATAATGCGAATCAACGACACATAAATGCGATGGACAGTAAAGCAATAACCATATCCCTGAATTCACAGTAGAAAACGCACTCAGTATTGGTGAAGCAAAATAGGCCAGAGGCTGGATATTGTGTACTGGATCAGAGTACCAAGTGGGAATCTCCCTGAAATCGTTTCTAAGAAAGATGTGGTCAACGAATTTTGGCCGTTCCAAGCACAGTAGCAAAAAGATGCTGCTGTGCGGAACAAAATCACACAACAATTTTGAGAACATGTATTGCTTTACTGTTCTACTCAGGAAACTGACGTTTATAAGGGCCATCTAACGCCTTCCGGAAGGTTCGTAAGGGGTTGTTATAAGATCAAAACAGTTTTTCAAATTTCATCACCGTAACGCTTATCTGTCGGTATTAATCATAATCCGTCCAAAGAGCCGTCATTGTCTGAAGAGATGACAGAGTTAGTGTGATATGAAATGTGCCCACCTGCCTCACAGAAGGTAAGCCATAGTGTTAGGAGCATTCTCTACATCTATGAAGTTTCAAGAAGAGCAGTAAACAGATTTTAAGAGAAGCGCCAATGTGTATAACAGAAAACTGTCCGCTAGTTACAAATGCAGTATTAAACATAGGTTTATTATAGAGTGCTGCCGCGCAAAGAGGATTCAAACTGACTACCTTGCCCCTGTTTGAATACCTTTTTCCACACTAGCATCCAGAATAATAGCTGGTCAAAACGGATTAGTTTGTGTGATCCCAAGTGGAATAACTAAACTCATTCCACAAACTGTCTAGTTAACTCTCAAAAGTTAGTTAACCACAACGAAGCTTATCGCAGTGGCGTCCAGCAATATGACAACCGGCCGATAAACACCAGGAAGGTCTTCTTCGAAACAATCATACAGGTATGCGAACCCACACGGGAGAAATAGTGAATGTGTTGGGCACGTGTATGATTCAAGTAGAAGGCAGTGGGCAATAGTCTGAAACCACCGGTTTCATCATGTAAAGTAATGGTCTGCCAGTGGCTGGAGCAGATGGCCGACGAGCCACAATTTACCAGAAAGATAGACATTTCGACAAAACTAAACATCCTATCGAAAGAATGCGCTATCAGGCTTGAGGAAGATGTCCACAGACAACAAACGGCTGTTTAAGACGAACTGAAGGTTAAATCGATGGTTCAGAAACAAGTCTTGTGAGCTCGAGTTTCACCCTTTGCGCCTCATTTTAATGTTCATTTTGCATTTGAAGGCGAGATAGCAGTAACTCGATCCAATTTAGAAATTACGCAGCAACGACTATTCTAATTTAAAAGCCCTATGAAACAGTATGTGTTCAACTGATATAAGCTGATGGTGAACAAGTTGAAAGGCGTTGTTGTCGTCCTGTTTGTGCTGGACGCGCATTGAGTGGTTCTGAATTCCTCTTTGTTGATTGTTCAATAATAAGGCCAAAATTACGATTCAGAGGCTTCAGATAGTTTTTCGCTTCATCCATTTTTTGACCAACTTATCTCCACAAAAAGCCATTTAATATTGTTTAGATTGGTAGGTAGTTTTAGTAATTTGTTCGTTTCAAGGCTCGCATATTTGGCGTTCATTGAAATTCGCTACAGTTGTTTTGTGCGACATGGTTTCAACTGAAGTGTGGCCTTATTCCTAAATGCTATGTCTCAGGATATGGCACGTGATATTTTTACATCAAGTTCGTAGTACTCAGTTTATTCGACCTGTTGTCTCCGAACCAATTCAGCAGTGAGGTTCCCATTTAAATACAAACTCACGTTTATAGGATCGTATAGATGATCACTCATCCCCATTCGTCCGATTGCTGATGTAGTGGCGTCATCAGTGTCGGTCAAATGGAGTTCATGAGGCCGAAGTGGATCTTAGGGCACAGATTCAACACCGAACCCTTAATGGGCAACGTGTCAATCTACCCAGATTAGAGGAGTTATATTCAAAAATTAGCGGCGGCAAAAAGTTATCCAACTCGAAACTTGGCTACTCCCATTCAGAAATCCCAATAGATGAATTCTTAAGAGTGTATACAGCCTGCAACCCAAACGTCGAACCATTCCATCTCACTGAAATGTAGGTTGACATATTTGATAAGTTAGAAGGAATCCAGCTGCGTGGACGTCGGCTGGACTGCAACCAGCATTTGGACATGCTGTTTCTCTAACTGGTTCGAATCTGGCAGAAGCCCAAATTTTTCGCATCTGGGTCTTTTCTGAATACTCCAGTCCAACCGCATAAATTTTGGCGTCTGCTCTCTACCATCAAATTACACGTGTGTTGTAAATGCTCTACAGAATACGCTGGTTTGTCCACGGTATAGTAATGCGCTTGATATAGATCGGATTCTCCTCGTAATAGTTAACACGGAAGATCTTGGTGCCGAGAATAACGCGACCGTCCCCGTTAATTGCCCCCGGAACAAACCAAAAGACGGGTGCAAAAACCGGTTTATTCTGGTCCAACAATGTGTGCGTCAGAAAGAAAATTACAAGCTACTGATAAGGTGCATAGCCACCCACAAACATTGTTGGAGCAGAAAATTGAAAGACAGTTACCAAAAATAATAGTTGAGGTTACCAAGCCATCAGTGATCATAGTGCAATAAAGGTCGAACAAGTAAGAAGGTAGTGAGGGTTAGCTGTCGACTGCTCAAGACATTTCCGCTCATTCTGATTGGACAAAATCGTCTTCTCAAAGAAGGAGGCCGATTTGGACGGAAAAAATTGATTCCTCAACAAATTAATCTGGTTACTTATACCTAGATGGCATTCTGACATCCGGTCCGACAGATACCAACCACATACTGTTGGTTAGAAGTTAGGCATTGTCGATGACCTTCCACTAAATGGCTTGGAGTTTCTGTGGCGTGGTTCTCGCTTATAAGTGGTTAAACTTTTACATGTGAGTCGGCTGAATAGCCGCTTGTTCAGATTAAACGAAGGAGGTCGTTTGTGTTATTATGGTCTACTTCTTGATACTGATCAACTGCTTGACCACCGCTGAATACCTCTCACTTAACTGGCCACCGGTTTACGCAACTCAGCAAAACCCCATTAAGCATAGCATGTTGTCCACTTAGGTCCTAAAATCTGACGATTGATTAGAATGCGAAAGGTAGACCGCCAAACCACAGGCTTGCCGCAGCAGTGAGTGAACATGTGAACCATGACTCAAGAGTAAGCAATGATAGGGACAGTACCGTAATGCATGGTGGCGGCTTAAGTAGCTAGTTGAGCAACTGGAAGGAGTGAACTGGGCTGTCTATAAGAACTACCCTATATATTATCTGTTCTAAATGACCTCATCTCCCAACATGACAATGCTTTTTCCGAATCAACACAATTCTGTGTAGAAGACTAAATAGTCAATTCGTTCAGCTGCGCAAAGCACACTGAACACGGTGTCCAATGAAGCCGAATAGTGATGGCCACGGTGAGTCAATGTGTGACTTTATCAATCGGAAAATGGATAGCTTGCAATAAAGGTTACCCGCGTGATCGACGCCCAAGAAAGAATGTAGTACATCGAGATGGAGAACTATATCATTTTTGTGTGAGGATCCAGCCGACTTACCGGTGCTAACTGGTTTTGCCTATCGACTATTCATGTATAAACCGGTGAAAGTCCCACCTGAAACTATCCCTCTCAAGTGATTGTCTGTGTAGGAATTGCTCACCCTGTGTTTCACAGTTATCTGCACCCTGACTCAGATGCTTTGTTTTACAACGGTCAATTTGACAGTTGTAAGAGTGGCTGATTGTGTGATACGTGCATCATCCTTTTTTCAGCCTAACACGTTATGATTGTTTTGAAACTGTTGACTCCTAGAAAGAACCTTGTTTAGTATGGACGTCACATTATGTGTTCAGAACTCATCATTTACCTATCTGGCACCAATTCGTAATTCATTTTCCAGTGGTAATCAATCGATTGAAAGTGCTGAGGTTGTCTTTTTATCTACTTCCTCAATTTGTTCGATAGTATCGTGACATCGTGATCCAATGTTGTTTCGATACTTGGGCCCGTTGGTTTATCGCCACACGTTGTTCAACATCTTCGTGGAGGATCGTACACTTTGACCAACTGTTTTGTCCACTTATATGCATGCATATATATATGGTTTTTACAAGATGGGCACCGGAACCCACCCTGTCTAATTCTGTCAACAAGGGTGTACGTACGCCTTAGCTAACTCGTCATACGGGCTTAAGAAGAAAGAACCCCAGTTGAAAAAAAATAATTGTTTACTTCACCAAAAGTAAGCAGGATCGTGGAAGTTCAGCTGAAAAAATACGGATCACTTTCTATCCCAGACACAGTTAAAACATTTCTCTGGGCCCTACCAAACCGGGTAGTGTAGTATTGCTCAGCATGTGCATATGTGGCGGTGCCAATAATCGTAGCACCAGGCACAACTGCGCACAATCAGTCGTCCACTAATGCGCATATGAGGTTAATCACCAGTGCGTGGTCAAAATTGTTGATCCGTTTCCTATCTAGGTAAACTGTAACAGCAAGACAGTCTGTTGGTCTAATAACCAAACTTTCACAACGTCTTCTCTACTGAACGGCCACTTATAGATTTGCTTGGTCATACGCACCGGAATGATTTTCAAGGGATTGTAACACTAGTTATCAAAATAAGTAAGCCATCATCCTGATTGGTAACAGTTCCGCAAACTTTTAATCATCTGTGATGTAATGCATATCCTATTCCTGATCGGAACTTACACTCTGGACTTCGTGCTTGCGATGCCAGGGTGTAAACAGCAGTGCCGGTGACTTGACAGTATACGTGACCGAATATTCACATGCATACAAGAATATGCACTACCGGTAAGCTTTAACTAGAACAAAACCCCAGTCTACTGCTTTTTTTCGAAGCGCACTAGTCATGAGGTTTATCAAAATAAGAAAGCTGCGGTCAAGTGTGGATGTTGTCCACTTTGAGATAATCTAAATCCCTGAAATTCTGTCAACAGTTATGATATCTTGGACATTGTAAACCAGCAGAATAAATAGTCAGCAACGGCAAGAGCGCCTACCTCACAATCCGGAAGCCGAAAACACAGCCGGACTGGGACGGGTTCCGGGGAACTTCTACGTGGTTTACGAATTGACAAATCCAGAGGCTGGTCGTCTGAAGAGTTCGGATGAGTGCACGAGACCTCTAGCAAGTTGTTTGGCTCACATTCAAGTGAGTCTGCGTTGTGTGGTTTGTCCTGAAGCACCACTGGGGATGGCTCGTGTTTGGCCTTAGCTTCACGCTCTTCTTCGCATCCTTTCAGGAGGACAGCAGAGGAACAAGATGATGGAGAGGTTAGGTAAATAAACCTGGAAAATTCATAGCGTCCACAACAGATATGCCGAAATGTGCCTAGCATTATAAACTCTCACAATCACGTGAATGGCGTGTGCCCAACTCGTGTGGCTCATTCAAATGATAGTAGCTGTGAATTTCATGATGCGGTTGTTAAGAAAACACTTGCAGGATAGATGTACTATAAATCTTCCGTTTGAACTGTACGATCCCGCCTGGCATCTTGCAGAGTAGGAAACAACTAGAGGCGAATAATGACGATGGATGCTGATTAGGGGGGTGCAAACTTATGACAAGGTATTCATGAATTCAATCACCATGCATTGTCTGTTTATGAGGTGAGGATCAGGTCGGTGATCTAGAAACGCCAGAGATCCGGAACTTCAGATGTAATGCATAACAAGATGTATACTGCGAGTGAACTGTAGTTAAAAAGGCGCTTGTTTGGAGAATTACCTGTTAACGCAGATGCTCAGTGCCCTTCATACTGCGGGTTATATTAGGTTTAAACGCGTTCAGCAACTGTCAGTTGGCTGAAAGTAAGCCCGATGTTGATCTCGGAGAATTGTATACCCCGTTCACTCAGCACGGTGAGCAAAACTGTTGACCCACTCATCATCCTAACTAGTACATGTGATTCAATCCACTGTGTAAACGTTCATTTTTCCTGCGAAGTTGAATTTTTTAAAAAGTGGTTTCCATCCAGATTGCAGTGTTATTTACCCGCATCTTTCTATATTTTATAAAACCGAGGGTTCACAAGAATTCAAAAGAATTTTGAACCCATCATGCCTCACCAGAAATGCGTCGCTGGGAACGGAGGGTATTAGAAGACGTGAAAGAGTTGTTTAATTCGCATGAGAATTAGTTTTCGTTGATGAAAGCTGATAACTACGACAAGTCGAACTCGATGTTTTCCCGTCTTACATACAGTTGGAGAGTGGCAAAAGCTTGAAGTGCAGACGAATGGGCGACGGAAGACATTCCTTTGTCCGCTGTATCTCCGGTAGGTAAAATCACTCCTGCTCTATTTTCCCTCCAATAAAACTTTCACGTACACAACTATTCCTTCATCTGTCATCACTTCTGAGGTCTGCAATTTCTCGTCAACCGTAACATAATCACCAGCGGAGACAGATTCAGGGATATAGGCCACTTTATTTTTGCAAGTTCAAGAAAATTTTCCACCAGTCTCGTCGAATTTCGTAAGTCGGCCACAACAACAGGCAAGGGTACTGTAAGTCCGCAGTGCATAAAACAAATTAAAATATTCCCTGGCGAAACGCAATTCCACACCTGCCTGACAGGTTGTACAGCCAACAACATGATACCCCAAACTATTTACCTGCACACAAATGAATCAAACCAACAACAAACGGCGATAATAACACAGATTCTTGGGTCACTCTTGAATTTATAGGCTGATTCCTAGTGGTCATATTTGGTGGAAGATAGGATACTTTGACCAAGTGCAAATCACCAACTTCTGGATAAGCTTGACTGAGTGTTAGAAGGACTTTGTGGTTTTGTGCAATCAGCCCTGGCAAAATCAGAGATATATGACATGAACACATTGTCCATCATCCATAAATCTGTGCTAGCCATATAGTGCACACGTGAGCAATAGACACTCCTGAAACACACGCGATTGGGTGACTTCCCAAACAATAACAGTCGTTTGTCAGAACCATCCACATCTAAATACATCATGACAGCAACACGCTGCTCGGTGGACGTCTCTCTACTGACAACCTCATCCCCAACAGCGTCAGCTTTTGGCCGTAATAACTGCCAGCGAAATCCGGTCTCGTTAGTGTTGTGAATATCACACCAATGTTCACACTTCCACATCAACAGAATCGGGTGAGTTAGGTGCACCACTGATCGCCGTCATCACCGCAATCGGATGGCGTGCCTTGAATCGTTCAAGCCACCCGACACCGCAATTGAATCTGCTCCTAGCCAGCTGAGCGACAAATTCATTCGCTTTCATCAACAACACGTGCTAAGAGAACGAATTTGTGGGGTCTCATTCTCTGGAACCAATGATGGAGACAGTACATCAATCCTTGACGCGCGCAATGTCTCATGCGCCTTCCTCCCGTCGTGAATGTGACACACTACAGAATTGATACTACCTTCGTCCGTTTCCTAATCTGGCTGTTCCAGTTTGACCGGATGATACTGGATTTCTCACGCGTTTGTGTTTGGGAATCTGTTTACTGTTTGTGCTTTCGCTCTGATTGGACTGGAGGGTTAGCTGTTACACTTCGTGATGTGAGCCTCGACGCGTATCGGTGTGGGTGTTTAAACCGGAGAGTTTAATGTTCCTGTGGTGCCCACAGTCGTGTATACAAGTAACTTTTCGGGCTCACCTCAACCCATTTTTAGATTCTGAAACAGATATGACTGACAGGATTTCGATAGGACAGACCTCGCCCGATCGTACTTTAGCCTCACACACGCCCTTTACGCATATCACCGTAGGTTCGCAGTAGTATGATATCACGAGGCAACCTATCATACATACTGCATGTGCGTCCGTCTGCCTGCTCCCGCATGTGCACCTTGGTAGATCTACTTCACCAGTCGACCGCACATGTGTTTGTAAGAATTTTTTTATCCATGCGAGTCTTCGTTAATTTTTTGTCAAATTAATTTTAGATCTTGGGAGGACTGAGACTTTAACCAGATTACCTGGAGGAAAACGTTGAGATCGGGCGTCCTAAATTTAATAACCAACGATTGCTTGGCCGCAGAGCGAAGCACACGGTACGCAGAGGAACCATAGATACCATGGATCACGGTGACGTGACTTTGTGACGTTGCGATGAATGCGGCCGCGAATGTAACGATTGACTCGGTATACTTACAGTGTGATGGACGATTAAATCGAAGACGCGACTAGTCCAACAGTCGATTGAATATCTCAACAAGGCGGTGTGATATGGCCAACGCTTATAACGAATAGGTCGCGAACATGACGGGTGACCGGATGAGCCATCAATGAATGAAATCAGACCAAGAAATGGCAGACAGAAGTCCAACGACAGGAAGCGTCAACCACACGTAAAAACCTGGTAAAAGTGTACACAACGTACAAGTGGAAACCACCACTGCACTGTGGACTGGAATTCCGATTCATAAATGCGAGTGCGCAAGTGGCACGGGGATATAGGTGTGGGGCGGTAAATGTCTTGTCTGATCGAACGACTTTTTGCTACATCACTTCCGTACCCGGATCTGTATACCATGGGCGGACAGACCACGAGTACTTTGGGCTCAAGTAAGTTATACTAGTTACGTTCATTTTTAGTTGTTCGCATCCATCAGCGACGACCGTGGTTTGCCAACTCAGCTACTCTCTTATTTAGAAACTTAGGTCTTTATTTCTTCCTACTTTTCCTTTCTTTTAGGTTTGTTGGTCTACTGTATGATGAGTGTCGCGTCTGTTTTCCTCCGGTCCAACCTTGAAGTTTGACCCTCCTCCGTGTCCTTTCTAGAGTGCACAAACACATGCTCTTATGTCGAACTATTTCTTGCATCATATTTCAAATATTTTTCCTTCCAATTAAGGTCTTACTATCAGAGTCTCCCGCTGCTTATTTTCAGAGAGGCAAATTTATCACTTTCGTGCTAGCCAATCAGTTGGCTTGCTAGTATTGGCTGGCTGGACACAAAGGCCTCACTCATATGCCTTCTGGTCCTACTCCTTCGGGTATACACTGGACACTTGATGTGTGGGTGCAATCACAAGGGGTTCATCGCAAGCCACTTATTGTGATGGTTAAGCGCAGGTGTCCTTTGGCTTCGGTCACTGTGACAAGCTACTCGGAAACGGATGCCACCTCAAATCAACCAACTGACCACGCCACCAGTCACTTGAGGTGAAAAATTAGCAGAGTTACGTTATTAGCGTGATTACTGTTCGTGCACTAGATAATTGGGAATTACGAATTAAGCAAAATGGTGGAAAGGCTTTTATTTTAAAAGTGATTTGTTTCATCACTTTTTTCACAAAACAAAAACTTAGCGGCAGTAATTTAAATGCTGACGGAAACGAAAGCTCGATGCAGGCCATTTTTGCATAAGTTGGATACCAAACGTATTGCAGTCAGTCTGTTCGGTTCACTATGTACACCGGTTGGATTTTAGTACAACGGGAAGGTCATGTTGTGTGCCGAACAGACACAAATCAGACAGAAAGTGCATCGACTCAGAGTGTAAGAATAAATGGATACTACTGTCTGCAATGCTGATTTGTTCCAAGAGTAGGTAGTTCCAATGTTTTGAGTTGCATATTGTTGCGTTTGTCCTTCTAGAACGGACGATGAGTCACCATCTGTCTGAAACATCCAGTGTGTAAATCTTTCCAGTCGACATTGGTGGATCAACACCTGTGTGTAAAAGCAATCATCTTTGCCAGTGCGATCCAGTTACCCCTGTTAAGTTGAATGGGTCGGCTACAGGCAAGCGTTATGCCAGATCGTGATTAGAGTAGCCAGCTACCGCATGTTCCACCCGAGTAAATTAAGTTGCAGAACTCTTCAACCGTAAAAGTATTAGCAAACCACAACAGTAGGATTTAGATCGCCAACCTTGCGATCTGTCAAGTTTAAAACATTCAGTTGTTTCTATTGGCATCTGGCTGAATGAAGCTTTCCCAAACAGATGATTTAGGACCTTTGCAACTAAACTGTTCACCTTGCTTCATCAATACAACCTCGAGCCATATGCATTGCCTAGCTGACAACCGATCAACGCAAACCACGGTTTTGACGGTAGGAGCTCGGAGGTGTGCAGTATTGTATAAATTACGTCCGAGTACAACTTCACCTCATCGTTCACATTACTCGAATAAAGGAGAGTGTGTGCATAAAAACGGCTCGTTCATGCGATGCGGCTGTTGTGGCCACGTACAGTGGGAGATTGCTTACCTAACATCAGCACTGACATAAGCATTCTTCAGACTACGAGCGTTTTTGCTTTGTACGTACACGTTTGCTTGAACAAGCCCGACGAAAGAGCAATAAAACCGAGGGTCAACTTTCGCTAAATTAGGTTTTTAATGGTGACAACACACTATTCATGAACTGGAACTCATTAAATTGCATTTGACATTATTCATATCAGAATCACATTCTTTAAGTCACAACGGACAGGCGAATTCATAATCCTGTCGTTTGCTCACCGTTCACCTGGCGTTTCTGAACCAACCCCATGTATAACAGGCCTTTCAAGTCAATGTGTAAATAGTCTTCAACAGGGTATCTCATCGATAAACAGATTGGGAATAACACAACGTTACGAACAAGTTGTAATACTCTACGTTTCAACTACCTCGGGTGGCCTTCCTCAGGAGTGTTGTAATTGATTACAACACTCCTGAGGAAGGCCACCCGAGGTGGTTGAAACGTAGAGTATTACAACTTGCTCGTAACGTTGTGTTATTTCCAATCTGTTTATCAATAACATGTTAGAGACGACGCCCAAACTATTCAACTTCATTCGTACAAAATTTGTTGCGGATATCTTACAGGGTGTCTCATCTTCCTTTCAGAAATGGCCTCAGTTCCCAAATGATAATTTCGGATTAAGACAACATTTGACAGTTGGCAGCGCCCAACCACCCGATATATATTCCAGATGAGCATTGTTCGGGAAAACGGAATTCTGGAACCAACCGGTTATTAGGACAGTCGTGTCGAAACCACATGGCTAGGTGAAACCGTTGTGCGTGTGCACATTTGCACGCATCCTGTGTGCATGCCAGTACGGACACACAGGTGCATCAGGGAAATCACAGATGTTCCTCTGGCAATCAACCATGGTAGTCGAGTTGAGGTTGTGCCAGCCGTTGGAGTCGTCCAATGTGCCTGCAGCTGAGATTAATCTATCCAGAACTTAATCACAGGATTTACCCGGTTCTCTAATCCACACCTGATTTTTGAAAAGGCTGCACATATTTTACACACATTTTTCTTAGAATACAAAACCCCATTCATTATAGCATACGGTCCAAGGCCGCTTGCTGGATAATCAGAGGAGTCATGGTGGAATCGTCGCCAGAACAGCTAAAGGTATTTGGTAGTCAGTTCAGCAAACACAATAGTTGACACTTCGAGAGGAAACTTGGTCTATGAGAAAACGAATTCCTTAACTGAATACACCAAGTAGAAATTACATCCGAGGCCCTTACGAACCCACCAATTGTTCGAATATGCGGTGAATAAGAGGTAGTGGCCAGACAAATGTAGCAGCGAGTATTTCTAACCATATCAAACACCATTTCTGAGTCAACCGGAGTATTGAACGGATTGCTAGTAGCCGGATTTTTGCCAATAACATGGCAGTAGTCATCTCACACGGAATCACAGTCTATAATGGCTTACCTCCGTGAACACTGGTGACATGATTCATCAAAGCTGTCTTTGTTGAGAAGTTTTCTTCACAAGCCACACAGGCGTATTCCTTGTTGTCTAAAATATCAAGAGAACCGTTGAATTCACCTCAGACCTGCTGAACACATACTGTGGTCTCACAAAATTTTCTGTAGCGATTCAAATAAAATCACGTTACAGGAGTCAGCAAAATGTAAGAAACTCAGGTTGGTGGTTTACATAATGGACCCTTACTCCTACTTTGTATATACTTACTTTAAGTTGCACTGTATGTATTAATGTGCTATAAACATAAGTTGTAAACAACAACCACTATCACTGAACGGTGCCACATTTGTAAATAATCCCTCTTACACTTCATTGGAAATTGTCCAAAGGTGAATCTTGTCCTCTATACATACTTTGGGATCTGTTGTAAATCTATAGAATGTACTCGACATGAGCTGACATGAAGTAAACCAGAGGATTTAATGTGTGCTTGTGTGTGTAAACTAACCTACCTTGCGGAAATGCTATGAGGGCCGTCTGCTTTGAGTAGGCTTCTTCGATATGCGGTGTACAGCGACAACCAGCTAACACATGACCTGTATGTCAGTCAGGTCAGAGACAGGCAAATCAGGTACTTAATCCATAGGCGGTCGATAGAATAATTAAAAATAACGTCTTTTCTACTTCCGTTAATCGCTAACCATTTCTTTTCACAAAACACTCGTAGTGCACCGGTTTTGTTTTATCACATTCACAAAGATTATTTAGTTTTATGCACAAACACCCATGCTCTCACAGGGCCACGGACATTCTGTTGGTGAAAATTTTGATGCATATGAACGTCTAGCTTATTCAAACGCTGGTTTGTAAGTTCACTTTAAATTTGTTCCAGTATGTTTTTGTTACATTGATTATTTCAGGTGAATTATACTATTGCTAAAACTATTCCTTAAAACTTGGTTTATCATAGTAGAGGGCTAAATTCGCAAAAAATTAGTTGGATGTATAATTATCATCCGAGAAGCGGTCACTCGCACAAAATTATTCCAGATCGATCAGGTAGGGGAGAAACATATTAGAGGGTGACCTGACAGTGTCCAGCACGTCTGAAAAATAAGCCATTTGCTTTTTGCCACTCCTTTGTATCACTTATTCTAATGAACACTGGGTTGATACTGTTTTAGATGATTAAAACTACTATTTTAAGAATTGGTAGTCCTTATTGAAGCTCAACTTTATGTGTAGCAGCTTCCGTTATTACGGTTTAGAACATATTTACCTACTGTGTAACTCTAGGGCGCTTGTGCAGCAACATTGAGTACAGTTAAGAATAAACAACTCTCTGCTGACCACACCTGAATAATTTCATTTCTGGTGTTAGTAGGGCGGCTGTGCTTTAATTTTCACCTTTGACCTTAATAGTCGATGGATAATCCTTATGGGTGTGCTTCCGCAAAACTTTACAAGTAGACTCCGACCGTCAGCTTCACACCTGAACGGGACCCCCAGTCTGTGTGTTGGTTGACTAGTTCTTTGTACATTACAACAGAGCCTAACAACCAAACCGAAACAAAACGAGATGGGCAAGGCGTGTGTGAATATAGCTTCCACAGCTTCCATGTGCTTTCATTAGTGACGTCATAGGCACGATTGCAAGAGAAATTCATTGACTAGTGATGAACGCGTATTGCGCAACAATTATTTGTTGCTCGCCTGAAAACGGTGAGACAAAATGTCAATTGACAAGTTCCTGTTTCTCATCCAAGCACGAGGAGTCAGCCTTTCGCGAATGGAAAGAGGAAAGGCTCCGACATTCATGCAAGCTGGAGTGGGTCCATGGCAGATTGTTGTACTACTGCGAAGATATGCAGTCGTTAAGTAATATTTAGCAAACTCCGCTCCACATGAAACGCAAATGAAACAGGACTGCCTGGTATTTTACCTGGACGCGATAAACGTCGAAGTATCCATCCGGCATTCAAAAGAACCGCGAGCAGTTGAAGGCTAAAAAGTGTGTTGAGGTATCTTTTTGACAGAGACTACACAGCAGACTTCTAAAGGAGCCCTCATTTGCTGACAAACCGCTTGTAGCGGAACAGAAGACAAGCCATCTGATTACGGAACAGATAATCTGGTCAACTGGTCAACAAAATCGCTATTTCCAGCTTTGAGGTGTACCCGTGGGTAATATAGCTGGGGCTGTCGTTAATCGTAACAGTGGCCGGCTAAGTGGCATAGCAGTAAATAGGAACAAATGTACGGCAGAAAGACAGAAGGGAAAGCAAACGAATGCAATTGTGTTCCACGAAAAGAAGGGTCGTCAAACCTGCATAACACTGTTATCAGACGGTGTTTTCAACCGGCGATGTGGATAGTCACGAACACCCTGACCAGGTGAACTGCACCTTTCAACCTTGCCCAGCGGGAGAGCCAAACCTTTCACTGCCCGTAACCGCTTCATCTGAGACCAGTGATCTGCTTCCGTCAGACGGAAGGCAGGGGGAACTGAGGTCAGAATTGAAGTCACGCACTCACCGTTCCGAATTCATTATACTGATGTGAACTAGTCGGCTGGGCTTCACTCACCCGGGTCATCTCCACCCTTTGCAGACATACAAATGATGTTCCCTATAATGCTTGAGTAAACGACGCTCATTTGTGATAAACAAATCGATTGATTTAAGATTGTGTTGAGCTCAAAGTACGTGGAAGTTTTGTCGTGCCTAGTCAAAAAGAGAAACGTTGTGATGATCGATCTCAGCACAACACCCAGTACAAGCCGACGATAGCTCCCACGACACTTCATGCTTACTCTAGAGAGAAAGGTAAGAAGTGTATTGTAGTTGAATGCGGTTCCACTTCTCTCAACCACGCCTCATACTGAGGAGCTCACCTGACTGTATGTTTAACTGGTGCATTCCTAATAAAAACCATGACCTAGCTGAAACGCTTGGTCCGTTCTCGTTGTCATAGTAATTGCAAGCGCAGACATGCTGAAACCATTTTGTATCTCATCAAAACGTGATTATTTGCTACAGAAGCCTTCGATTTTGATGTTTTTATTCCAATTTAGCAGTGCTTTGCTACTTTCAATTGATTTACAAAGTGGAATGTTAGTTCCGCTAGTTCGCATGGGACATGGCAAGAAACTACCCTCAGCTTGCACATCACCGATAAACTTAACCAAGGTTTAGAAGGTAGCTGAGGTAGTAGTGTTTTCGGTACTAATGGCACCGGCCTTTCTTCTATTCTGTGAAACATCTGGGGCATGTTTCTTCTCCAATGTTGTGTGACGGTTGAGCGACGATGTGGGCCACCGATGCATTGTCCTCTTCAGTGATAAGGATGGGAATAATGGCACCAACTTTTACATGCTAATTTCGTTTACATCAGCTTGCTTAGTCAGTTGGAGCGTTGAAGAGCGAAAACAAACCGAGTGAACGAAGTTCAGTCGTCTAATTCACGTCAGCCTGATGAGGGCAAAGGCTGAGCGCATGACTTCAGCTGTGCCCTAAAATGTACCCTGCTTATTTTCTGGCGGACGCAGATCACTGGTTTCAGTCACTTGGTCTCATATCGTGTTATTCCATCGTGAGTGTTGTGATTGTAACTAGGGGCTTGTTCGGGAAGCTGCTGTACCGTAAGCATTATAAAAAAACTCCACTGGCTTATCGCAGAATAAAAACAGTGCTGTTTCTTGATGAACACATGGAGCATCCTGGATCCTTTGCAGAATACTAAGGTGCCTACCGACAAGCAACAACAATCCGGATGGATCAACTGATTAAATCCATCATAGATGTGACTCCTGAACGGCTGGATTATGTTCCGGTCAACCCGTCAAGGGTAAAGGTTGAGTTTTGGATATACGGTATGTCATCGATGGCTAGCTTGAGAGGCATTCTTGGATCAAATCAAAATTCTCCAGCTTGTAATATTCAGTTGGAAACAGTTCCATTGCTAAGCATTAAGTCTGAACTACACAAGACAGCTTTCATCATGCCGATTTTCCCGGAAATAAGTACACTACAGACCACACGCAAAAATCATGGTTACATTTTGGTGGGATTCAAGTTTGAAATAGTCTGAGTGCATTCCGGCTGCTGACCATGTACTCATCACGGAGAACTTGCGGCCGTTCGAGGTTCGAACATAACCCGCTGTGAACAGATTATGACCCAGTCAGTCAGTCAGTCAGACAGTCAGTCAGTCAGTCAGTCAGTCAGAAGGGTAATCCACTACCGCATCGAGTGTGTGTGAGAGTACGGTGATGAAAACAATTTAGTTGAACACGGGTGGGACTTAAACGACTGGAATTACCAAGCCAGCGCGACGAAATACGGTAACAAACTGATCTATCGAAGCCAACAGTTACAGCCTAACGATAATCAATGACGTAACTACTAATGAATTCCACGGAATGAGCATCATTTTCTCCGTAAATCGCGATTGCTTCTTGTTGCCTAGCTTATGGCTGTCTTAATTTTCTCGATGCACAAGTACGATAGGCCATAGACAAGACGTGTGAATCTCTGGAGGATAAGGACTCGACGATCACGCAAAAATGTTTAATTGAACAAATTTCTCGGAAATAAGGAAGTAATGCGATTCCTGTTGCTTGAGTGTATCTACCTGAGTGGACTGAGTTCAGCCAAGGTTTCCGTTTTCAAGCAAAACTGAGGGAATGAACCCCATCAGCTAACTCCATAGACACACTGCCATGAACGTCCCCTCATGTTCGACGTAACCAGTTCCGACTTGAAACCGTGATTAAAACGTTTATAATAAACCTATAACGGATTCATTCTGGAATTTCTACTTAATGAGTAGTTCGGGTTGTAGTTTACAAAAATCACCGTTCAGGTCCTTGTTCAAAAGCACGGACAGAATGTTTTAACAAGTTTTTCGCTGGGGTGCTGGTGTTGCTCATGACGATAGTGGGGCTTAGAAATGTTCGACAGCCGAGAACACTCACGATCGATAGTCGGCTAGCTTACTTTTTTGGGATATTCTAAACAGTTCAGTAGTACCTCAACATTGAGAATTTCCATGTCTCCCTGACTGTTCATGGCAAGCTTCGAGCCATCCGAGATTGTCCATCCCATATATTGCCTGGCATATCGAATGATAAAAACCTTTTGGTGTGAAAGAATGCCAAACTGAACCGTATGTTTCAATAGGCCGTCCGATTGGGCAGTCCCCCGTTAATTCAAGTTTTTATATTGTGATAGTCCACCTTCGGCCTCGACAAAGCCCAAAGTATAAGAAGGCCAGATTCAAGTTCCATTTTCATTCTGTTACCATGCGTTCGGTCATTCAGGACTTCATCATTGGAATCCGTTCGAGGTTATTAATAATAGTTGGGACATTTCATTTGCCTACCGCTCACAACCAGATGCCCACATCCACTAAAAAATGACAGACAGCCGTTCTTGGCACTGCCCCCTTCCTTCTGCTCAGCCTAGCACTCAACTAAGAATGACGTCTTAACAGACGTATACTATTACACAATCATCGTGCGCCCTCAGGCCAGACATTCGAGTATCTCAGCACAATATATCAGCTTGGCTAGATGCTATTTTGCAAACCGTATAAATGCAATGGATATGCTCTCGTGGACGTCATGTATGTAGCCAGTGCCAGTAAGGCCTTCAAGAGGATGAGTTATGCTTCGAGACGATGAGTTATGAAATGAATGCACTTCAAACGACTTCAAACCAGTTACTATTCTTGGTAACCGTCATCTACGCTTCTAACCTACAGACATTTTTGGCTCAACCTACGCGGTCTGTATACCCCTGTATTCTTCCTTCCTGAAACACACGTTCTAATGCGGAACGAAGTTAATTTTTGCAAATGATCTTCATGATTTGGCATGAGGTCGATTAGCTAGGTGAGTCATACCTTCCTTCGGAATAAAACCTATGTTCTTTCTTTCAAAGCAGGGATTTCGAGTTCCTTCAACTATTCTTTCAAGCTGTCGTTCATCCGACATACTTCCCTTAGTGTTTGCAACAGTTTTTAGAGTAGTCTTTTTCAGACTATCAGAATGTGAAGTGAGATGAAAATCATCACGTAGACTTCCAATGAGTGTTCATTTCAAGACCATTATAACAGGGGTTTGATTTCGGTTTGGTATACAATCAGTTTTTATTATGTTATCCCGGCCTAATGTCAGTTGACATTTGTTCTCCCAAAAGCCTTGTTGGAGCGCAATGGAAGCGGTCGGGGTGTCGCTCACACAGAACACAAATAGCATTCGAAGACTATTGTATCCAACGGAAGCATAGAAACAAATGTATATGATTGTGATAGTGTCCATCTAGCCTGTCAAATACAATATATTCACGGGTGTATAATTTGATAACGAAATATTAAAATTGCTGAACAGTATGATCACTAACCATGGTGAGTAAAATTTTATGAACGAAAACGTTGAGAGCGCTATATCTAAAATCTGTGAAAAAAGCAATGCTGATGTCAACTACTTATGAGTAGTAACTTTTTATTGTTATTTTTATGTCAATTGAAGATCAACTTCTGGAATGGCACAAATGCATCGTCCAACCAACTTGGGCCTAGTGAGAAAACATTGTTCTTGGAGAAGGGCATAGTCACTATAGCGGTGAAAAAACATATACCCTGAAACAGTGGCAACGATCATTTAAACTTTGACTTTCACTGAGTGTTCAAGTGGATGGACAATGTTCTGCTTGCATCGATTCAGACTGTATTTCTCGGCGAGCGGCGATCACATGTAATTCAGTTTAACATAATTTTGCTACATATTCGGGTATATTCTACCCATCCATCAAAAAAACCAGTATACCAAATGTGGTTAAAATGTCTATCCGTTTTTGTGTGAAGCAGTTTATACACCAGCATCGGCTTTGATTGAAGTGGTCCGAAATACGTTCTTCTGATGTGAGGCGATAACATGAACGGTCCGGAGCGTTCATTTGGGAAGTGATAGGGCGAAAATTGAGAATACCTTCTAGGTAAGGTTTGATCTATATCATGTTCAATTAAACCAGAAAAGCTGATAGTTCGGAGGTATCCTGGTTGTTCTAGCCCATGTAGTCAACAGTAAATAATTTTACTGGATGCACGGTATTCTCATTGCTGCCTTGAAAATAATTCTAAAGCCAGTCCGCTCGTTGACATTTGACGGTATAAGTTGAGTTTTCGAGTCATCACAACGAAAATAAAGAGTTATACAGCTATTCGACATTGGAGAAACAGTAGATCCGATCGGCAAACCAATAACTTTTCTGTCGTAACGGAGTGGTTAACAACTGCCATTTCGGCTTATGAGTATATAAGTCGGGTATATAACACACTAGCACACGGTTTATGGTTTTTCGTTATGCCCACAGTTTCAGACTGATGCGATGGACCCTATACTTCGGATAGCACTGCCTCTTCGGATAAGGTGAACGACTGTATTGGTTAATGAGGCTGACTACACGTGATTATTGGAAACTTCATGGTGCACCACATGGCTGAGGATCGAAGCATTGATCGACTGGATGAGTAATCTAGAGTGCACCACTGAAAACGACAGTCTTTAAACTCTTTTGATTTAGACGTGATTATTAAAACCGACGAGTAGTTACATGAATTTAGTATCATTTGCAATTGATCGTGGCTGTCGCGTTTCCATTTCGGCTAGCCCCTTCCGAGAGAAGAACTATAATCGGGTATAGCTCTTTGTAGGGCTTGTCAGTAGTGCATGCCGTTGCCATGGATTTTCGAGACCAGAACTCCTGCCAGGTTTTCGTAAGATGACCGTACCCATCAATAAACTGTTGAGCTCATACCAGGTGCGACCAAGTCATAATACGTAAACTTTCAGCCACAGTTACTTGTGAATAACATCAACGAACGTGTGGCCGAAGTTCTAGTCTCGGACATCCGTAGCAAGGATATGTGTCAATGACGAGCTATAACAAGAGCGAAACATAAACAGACTGTTTTTTTACGAAACGGGCTAACTGAGATTTCTGTGGAAATGTGACAGCTGTAATCACTCATGGGTGACGCTCATCGGTGAATAATTGTTTACGCTAATTTAGAACTTAAAGTTTTGGAGAGGGCGCCTGTTGGGACAGAATAGCGGACAAACAACCAAAACTGTACATAGGGACCTAGGCCGAAAGTCATCGAATTAACGTGACCTATCCTTAAAATAACAGTGCGCTGAACTGTAAAATGTCTTATGTATGCAATTGTGTAGGAAATGATTAGACATACCGCTGTGTACAAGCTCCATGTGATGCACTCGGTAGACATCTGAGGTGAAGCCCTTATCACAGATGGGACATGGGAAACGATTGGATCCTAGGGATGGAAATATAAGCAGAGGGTTGTTAAATTTCAGTTTCATTTGAAAACATCCGAGACGGAGCATCAATTTTTATCGACGCTGAAGGAATAATTGGAACCGATGTGTAGTATATTCATTAGTGGATTTTTCTCTGAACTGCGCTGAATCAACATCCAGCAAATGATCGTTGGGATGTGTGAGCAAACGCTTATAAATATCAGTACATGGAAGATACTGGGGATTTCGTTTCGGAGTGTGGGTACTTGAAGGTACTGTCTTCGGATAAGTGGTTGCAATGTGAATCCAAGTCCCTTCTTCTGGAGAACAGAAAAAGGTAAACTACGCTTGACAAGTTGTTTTGAGGATTTTAAGATGGTGAACGAGCTGAAGGACATTCGGTAAAATACAAGCTACTTCCTCACATTAACTTTATTAACCTGCTCCTGAGACCATTTGAAACAGTTCATCCAATGTGATTCTGCTAGTTGAGAGTACCTGGCCCACGATAACAGATCACAATAGGCTGACAAAATCCCCGTACTTTGCAGAGTGACACCAACAATTGTAAAACGAATCCGTGAATAACAGGTTGGATTTCGTCCCGGCTGCCAGATGATAAAAATTTGGGGTACACCTGCGGGCGATCTACGGTCTTGTCTTTTTGGACATGCAGAGGGCTCTGGCTTAGTTGGCAGAAAAGAATCCTAGATCATCTTGTGCAGAAAGATTCATCTAAAGCGCATATCAATGTTTGCAAAGCATTTTACAACCACACATCAGACATAGTGAGGACAAACAGCGAAGCATTGAAGGTAATGTTTTTCAAAGATTTTCGATTTCTTCTCTGTCAGTCAATCTGTTGTCGGTTACACCCTGGTGGATGTCCCAGTTGTCTACTGACACAAGTGAGGAACTAATACCGAAGACAAACTTAGAGACTTAGATTATACTGATGGTGTTCGTCCTAGTCTCCGCGGACAGCGTAAGATATCCTCAACGGAGCAGCATTATCAGTTAATCGCCCTGGTGAGTAGTTTGCCCCAACTAAGTTTAAGGTTGATCTCCAGAGCTAACAAAAATCTGTGCCCATACTCAACATGTCTGATGACATGCTAGAGATGGTCGACCGGTTTGCCAGACTTAGCAACTGTGTCTAGCAAAAACAGGAATCGAATAGTCGAAGCCATTGTGGCATCAGTACGGCATCAGTGTTTTTAGTGAAATTCGCAGGACACCGCGTCTTAGTATAAGTACTCCTGTGTGGCTAGTCGAATCACTCTGACGTTGTTTAAAGACTGTCTACCTTAGAACATTAATATCTTCAAAACGTTACACTCGACGTAAACCAATTCCATTCCGGGACGTACTTTTGGACTGGGTAAGACAAGCGTTGCGACAAATGAGTAGCTATCGCTACAACGGCTTCTACGACCCGGAGACGTTCTGCAAGAGCTAACCCTCCAAGTTGAGCGCCTTTTACGTGACCATAGGTAAGCTGGAAACGATACGAAAACAACCAGTGTATAACGTGGGCTTGAAGGATTTTGAAAGGAAGTTCCCCGTCACGAAAATTGAGCGACCGTGCATCTGTACATGTGACACTAAGCACAAAATAGATTTCTGTCCGTGGTAATAACTGGTCAGTAAAACAACTAGGACGCTCGAAGTTAGTGATCTGCTTGGTTTCACTATGCCCAGTAGACACTGACAAGTGTTAATGAATGTCCTCTGATCAGTTAAGCATAAATAGTTGTATAAGAATACGGAGGGGCAAACTAGCTATTTGTTTAAGAATCCAGGAATTCACTTACTCGCCCGATCGTTCGGTTTTTGGCTTGCAAGAGAAAAGTCGCTAAACACCTAAGAATAACAGCCGCATCCAAACTTATCAGTAACCAGTACATCGCTGGCTTACAGAATTCTGTGCGTTCAACTTGACTGATATATTCTCGTCTTGGAGTCAGTCATTGGGGCTAACAGGACTGTTGGTGTTTCACTAGTCGGGACGATCGTATGAATTCAGCACTACCCAAAAGCCAGTACGGTCTAACGTGCAGGTGTAACAGTCCTGTTGTTCTTAATGTCAGACTAGTGGTGTGAAAGTCAACGTAATAGCCTTATGAAAACGCAAACGGCAGTTCAGTTGTCAGTCGTGGCTGTGATACGTGGAGCTGGCGGGCGAAATTCGAGTCTACTGCTGCTTTTCGATGCGGGCTGATTGGAAAGTCGGTTAGCGTACACACGCTGAGCTCATATGTCGGCGATATTCACTTCACATGACTGATAACTTCATATGCCTGAAGTGAAATCTCTTAATAACGTGTTCTTTCTCTGGGCTTCTCAACATACTTACCCCCATTATGTAACATATTAATCAAAAGTCGTGCGTTTCCTGCATTTCATCCAGATCAATCCCATGCTGTGCAGTCGTCTGTATTCAGCAGGTGTAACAGACAACACCGTAAAAAGTAGCACACTGTTCTATGTTCCCACTTTCCCCTTCGTCACGTGTACAAGTTCGGTTGCCTCAAGTTTTGCGACAAATGGTACCTGGCCTGCGAATCTTTAGTCTGCGTGAACTGATCACATTTAATCAATTGCTGACACCCTTGCAGCCTACTGTAACTGTTTGTTACTTTGGTATGTTTGATCGTGTCTCTCCCTTGATGAGGTGAGGCAGAGAATTTTTTCATGACGACTCACATTATGTGACGACACTATCGAGAATCACAGCTGGACACAAACCCATGATGAACTGTCCAACTGGCACCCATAAGGCCTGACATGCCCTAACTGAAATGAAGGCACCGATTCTGAACCAGCTTGGGCAGTACCAACTCTCATCGTCTGTTCAGTCTTGCTAAGGTCATTTAGTGAACCAGCATCTAGTCCCATAGAGATATGCCAGACCTTTACCTTAACCATTTCTGTTGAGTAATTAAACATACCGATATGTTATCTTATGGTAATTCTCTCAATGCCGTCTGGATCAACAACCCCACCGTGGGTGGTAGTTAGCGAGTCACAGATGAATTATTTCGATTAGTGAGCCATAGGTAAGACTGAATTGGTTTGCCTGTATGGAGTTTAAACGGTGACATTCGTAGGAAGTGTGCCACAACGTTACTCAGGGATGCACTGGTTGTTCATTAAGGCTAGACAATAGATTCTTCTTCTTTGTGTATGAAGAGACTACGAGAGCGGTTTCACTGTAATGTCGAGAAACATGATTTCTCAGGGTTGTGAACGAAGAGGTCGTGGAATGGGCAGATCACAGCGGGTGGGTGAGTTCAGTTGTTCGGTTCAAGAAGATACTGTTAGGAGAGGATATCATTAAAATAACCTAATCGGGTCATCGGTGACGGCCGACGAAATATTTCATCAACGAAACACTGGCGTGCAGATTTTTCCAGTTGAACCAACCAGGATGATGCATGAAGGTGCGTATGGGTTTCGTGTCAGCCCAATGAGCCAATCGGAATGTAACAACTGTGGAATTGACTCTACTTAGCCACTTAATCACGAAGTGGCCTAAACAACCCGACATTGGTTCAACCTGTAAATGGTCATATGTGGCAACTAATTCGTGCTTTCTATTTAAATGCATTTCATTCATTTGTCGAACTTGAAGTAGGCATTACAGCGTGTGTTTCTACGTGCTCGTGTTCTTCTTGACTCCGCGCTAGTAGACTGGTTGAAGCCGTACAGGATGGATCCGAGTACAGCATGCGAACCAGCAGGGAACGTTTGGCAGTGTAAATGTGCGTTACATCAGATACGTCGGCCAGAGCAGTTGGATTCGATCCCAAAAGTGTCACTCATTCATCCTAATGCCAAACATTCAATGTAGTAGCCACACGCGACTGGCCCAATATACAAGATGAACAAGTTCTTGCCAGACAAAGACATGCAGACGGCTACTAGTACTTTGGTGTATGCAAGTCGAGGTCACCTTCTAAGGGGAGGCTAATATGAACCAAACAACTAGTGACTAGAGACATTAAGAAAGATGGTTGTTAATCGGATTCGGTGACTTGCACACTTTGTTTGTTTGGCTGACTTTTCTGTGAGGTAAGTGCAATTGGTGAAGCAAAACAGTGAAAGCCACTAGGAAGCTGACTTAAGAATACCGTCTGATTACCTACTGTGGCCCGATTGTTTGCCTGTGAATTGTCGGCACACTGAACTGAACATTTGGGTCTATATATCATTTTTTTATTCACACAGTGTAACACCGTATAACATAATTCCACCATACTACGAAAATGCTTGATTTTCATTAAGGAGATCGACAAATAACCTCAGAATATCACAAATCAATTACCTTTATCCACAGTGCAAAACAGATTCAAAACTGTATCTATCTAATTGAATCTCATGCGATCACGTTGTAACATTCTTTCTTTATGGGGGCACAGTTTGTGCTTTTCAGTAATCATGACGTAAATGGTCACTCTTTACTCAAGTATTGAGTTTGCAATGGCGGTAGTCGCAAACTTCGCAAGCACCCCCAGACCACCATATTTGATCAAATACAAACGCTCCTTTAACGACCTTTGGGAGTTAGAAATCACTCACGTTCGTGTACGTTCGTACAGTGTTTCTTCAGCCGACATCGATTGATGAAACCTTTCCCGCAAATGGAACAGAAGACAGACCAATTTCCTGGAATTGACAGTAGAGTGAGTGCATTTAGTGCCTACTAATGTCTGTAAAAGTAGCAACTTATCCATCGTCATTTTGTGAATAAAGTGCAAGACAAATGAAGTTGAGCACGGTGCTGTTGCGATAAATACATCTTTGTGTTTGATAAAATTTCCAAACCAGTGAAAACCTAAATAGAATGCGGAAGTATAAGTAAAGTTTGGAAAAAACTAGTGAGCAGGCTACAACTTGTCCAGTTTAACACAACTGAGATGCTGCATGTTACTCTGAGCTCATGTTGTGGATACGTAAAAATACGCAAGCCATAAAACTAATGGAGATTTCATAAAACAAAATGCCCAATAATCACGTGTACACTCTGAAGTAATCCGATCGTAAAGCCTGTTCAGTATTGGGCAAGCTACCATTTACTTCTCATGTTTATGAGATTCAGAAGGGAAGTTCGCAGACTGCGCATGATTTGAGTAGTGACCAGAACGACTGTGGTGATTGAACCCAGTGCTTCTGCCTGTTGGAAGTTCTACTGAATGATCATAACGCTCTTCTCTCAACAGAAGTATGAGTTCGGGAGAACATAAAAGTTTCAGTGGATTGGCAGGACTCTACAGAAGTCAGCCACCCATCTACGCTGGCTTGTTGGTTGCTGCTATTCAAATGGATCACGGCTGCTTTCTGTCACAAACCCAACTTGCCTGAAAAAAGATGTCCTTGGTAAGTTTGCACACGTCTGCGAACGAAAATTACAGCAACTCTTTTCAAGTTTCCAGTCAGACGAGTTTACCACCAGCTCACTTAGGATCGATCTATATGGCAATAACTAACACACCAGTATTTGTCTAATATGACTCCACCATGTAAAACAGGGTTTGCTGGTCGATGAAGTCTATCGTCTGATTAAGTTTTCAACGTCCGATGATAATGTAAATGGGCCTTCATCGGACAGAAGTTAGTCATTTCAGCCCGTGTATTTGGCTGCTCTTTTGTCTGCCTAACCATTAAAAAACAAGTTAAACTCCCATTAGGCTTCCGTAAATATGATGGAGGTGAGACACCAGTTTAGGCTGTAGTGGATATCAAACCGTCCTTGAGCTTGTCCTTGTTCTGCAACTTTTTTCAGTGCCGCATCCTACTGAGAGGGATAACCATTACACTCGTTCAAAGTAACAATCTGTAGAGTCTGTTACCCTTTCGATCTCTTGTTACGTACCATTCTTGATTCCGGTT